>ML248315.1:0-50310 GCA_005239495.1 Nicotiana undulata | reverse complement strand
GGGGGGAATTCTCGCACCTGCGGACTTTGGATCGCAGGTGCGGACTCGCACCTGCGGGAAATTTACCCACCCGAGCCGCTCCTGCGGAAGGAGCCGCGCCTGCGTTTGAGTTCCCGCTGGTGTGAGATTCGCGCATGTGGCTCATGGACCGCAGGTGCGGTCACACCAGCAAATTCCCACCAGCAGTTCAATTGCTGGTTTTGACCCCGTTCAAGGTCCGGGAGACCCCTGGGCCCACCCGAGCTCTCGAGAAATTATACCAACGAGTCCCAAATCACATGAAGGACTCGCTCGAGCTCCCAAAACACTAAAAACATCATTCAAACCAAGAATCGCTCTCTAAAACCCCTTAGATCAAACTTAGGATTTCAAGAAAAATCAAATGGCTCATCAATACGCCGAACGGGTCTATACTGCTCGGAATGACCCCAAATTTTGCGGACAAGTCATAAATGACTATATGGAACTATTTCCAGTTCCGGAATTCCATTCGAACCATGATATCACGAGGTCCAATTCCAGGCTAAATTCCAAAAATTATAAAGTCCTGAATTCCAATTCAGGTGCCAAAATACTCCCGGGTCATCAGAAACCCGAGGCGAATACACTCCCAAGTCCGAAATCATCATCCGGAGCTGCTGGAGCTATCAGAACTCGATTCCCAGGTCGTTTGCTCAAAATATTGCTCGGAACCAAAATTAGCCAAATAGGCTAGCCTTCAGGAACCAAGTGTTCCTGAACTGGCCAAATCACTTCCGAATCTCGAACTACCTGCCCACACAAGTCATAAGGCACGAGTAGCCGCTATGGAAAGAGTCATTCATGGGAACAGAGTCCCAACACACAAAACGACCGGCTGGGTCGTTACAGTCTTCATCTGCATCTGCATAAGGCTACCTCTCTGCTTTTCGAGACTAAGCTCTGTCTTCATCTGCATCTGCATAAGTCTACCTTTCTGCCTTCCGAGATTAAGCTTTGTCTCCATCTGCATCTGCATAAGGCTACCATTCTGCCTTCCACTTGCATAAGGCTACCTTTCTGCCTTCCGAGACTAAGATATGTCTCCATCTGCATCTGCATAAGGCTACCTTTCTCCCTTCCGGGGTTAAGATCTACCTCCCTTTGCATAAGGTTACTTTTCTTCCTTTCGAGGCTAAGCTCTGCCTCCAATTTACTTTTTTAATCGAGACTAAGAGTTGTGATAACTAGGGATTATACTTTATTTTACACTCCTTCTTGCTTAAGTTTTTGTTATAATTGTATACAAAATAGTCCCAAAGGCTTACTTGTTGTACTTGTTTGCAGGGTTTAGTCAAAAAGGTGACAAATAGTCAAAACCATCTCAAAAAGGAGTGAAACATGCACAAGTACCAAGAACAAGTCCAAGCTCAGTCCAACAGAACATTGCGGTCCGCAATCCATTTAGTGCGGTCCGCACTGAAGATATTCAGAGATCCATTTTTGGAAGATAAAGCAGTGCGGCCGCAAAGTCATTTAGTGCGATCCGCACTTAAGGAATTTAGAGAGCCATTTTTGGAAACTAAAGAAATGCGGCCACAAAGTCATTTTGTGCGGACCGCACTACTGAGATTCAGAGAGATGAAAATCTGGTGAGCTCAAGCAGTTCGGCCGCTAAGCCATTTTGTGCGGACCGCACTAAGAAGATTCAGAGAATTTAACTTGAAGGCATGAAGATAAGTGCGGACCGCACTCCATTTTGTGCGGCCACAAGAGAAACTGCGGCCGCGGTGGCCAAGTTCAGAGACCCAGATTTCACAACTCAGAAGCCTCAACGCGGCCGCACTCCATTTTATGTTGTCCGCAGTGACCCCGCAGAGGTATTTTTGTCCAGAAAATTTTGCCTAGTATAAATAGTTTATTTTCTCATTTTTAGGTTAGCTTTTTGTACTCTGATATTATCAGGAGCTCGTGGCCCGAGAAGACCATGTCATGGACTGAGGAACTCTTTCAATTTTGCATGTCATTATTAAAAGGCGTCGTCGTTCTGTGGCACCATCCTCATGGCCCGAGAACATCATTCCATGGCCTGCAAATCCCTCATCAAACGATTCATGGCCCAGGACATCATGGTCTGAGGACGTCATCCTTAACCGTCCAAAGACAACATTCATGGTCCGACGGGAACTTGAATCATGTTTAAAATTAAGCACAATATATGCTTGTATTGCTTATTTGAAGGTAATCCAGTGAGCAACGGCTATCCTAGCAGGAGTGGTCTCGCTCCAGTTTCCCTAACTATCACGTAAAACGTTATTCATCCCGCCCTATATGTTGCGTTCGTTCTTGCGACGATTTCATCGGTATGCTTCGCCGATGACTCCTGAACTACATACAGCCTGATTCTTGTAAAACCAGGGATATGTAGGCAACCCAGAAACCAGGGTGTGGCCTAAGTCTCTTCAAACCGTTTCGTTCGGTAAAAATTGGCCATCATACCTTTACCCGACAACTCTTTCATCCTTACCGGGTAAAGAGGGGCAGGTGTTGATACCCAATTTTTCCTCAAATTATTTTTTAACTTGCATATATACCTTTAAAATCAGTTTTTATAACAATTGGTATTTTTCCATAATTTTCCCATATTTTATTTTAATTTATCCAGTATTTTTACCTCCAGTAATTAATCATAAATTGCATTACAAATAATTTCAAAACATTTCTTGGTCTAATATATCATTTTTGGTCCTATTAAGATTTAAGTATTTCACAAATTAGCCAAATTGGCATTATTTGGCTATAATTGCAATACCTTTGCAATTATAACTTAATTATATGTTGTTGTGCTATTTTACCCAATAATTAGTAATTTCATATTTTAAATACTAATTAATCATCTTAATTTAGTCTATCTAGCATCAATTTAATTTTATATAATTATTAGCTATTTTTATTAATTATTTATCTATTTTATGGGTATTTAACATCTAGCCATTTTTAATTTCAATTATAGCCTAATTGAAACCAAACCCCCAACTCAATCTTCACATTACCCGGCCCAATCCCCTTTTTTATCTGAGTCGTTGATTAATTCAAATCAACGGCCCAGATTAAAACTTACCATAATTAATGCCTAATAGACTACCCCCCTCGTTTCATTCTCCCCCCTTCACTCGTAACACTCAACCCTCTCTCTGAATCCTCTCGACTCTCTCTAGAACCTTCGTCCCCCCTGAGCTCTGTCTCTCCTTCTCCGGCCACCCCTCACCGGAAACTATGGAATTTCTACCTCTTCTCAACCCATGGCTCCGTCTTTCATGCCTGTGTTACTGATGAAGGATCTCAAGTGACCCTGAGGCAATACACTCCCAACTCCGGTCTCATTCCATGTTTTCTGGCCTCCTATGGCCGTTCGAGTAAGATCCTTGCATTTTCCGTCCAAACACCGGTAATATTTTAAGCTTTCATCTCTTTTTGGGTTTTCTCTGGGAACCCTAGCTTTAAGATCTCCGATCTTCCTAGATCTGGGACAGATCTATGTCTATGCTGAGGTTTTCACCTGTTTTCTCTTAAAACCCCCTTTGTTTTTCAAACGATTCTTCATTTTTAAGAACTAGGGTTTCTTAATACCTTTTTAAAAAAAATGCTTTATCTTTTGATTTTAGTACTATTCTATGATTTCCATTATGATTTTAAACGTTTGCTTGGGTCTCCTCTTTTACTCTAATTATTCTGTTGAAACCCCAATTTTTAGGGTTTGAGTTCGTCTTGTTTTCTATGCTTGCTAATCTGTATGTTTCTTCTGGATTTTCTGTGTCCTATGTTTTCGTCTTTAATTTTATTGTTAGGGTTTCCAACCTTCTACTATTTCTATGATTTCTTGCTTAGGGTTTCTCATATTTTCGTGTTATTTGATGTTTAGTAGGTCTGATTATTCGTTTAGCAATTGTTTACCCAATACTCTACTGATTTTGTGCATCTCTTCGCAAAGCTGTGATATTTTTCTTTGAATTAATGATTTTGTATATTTTTCCTCAGAGTTTTTTTACTGATTTTGAATTACTTTCTTACTTGTGAGATGCTTTCCTTAGTTAGCACTGATTCCCTGTAATTTTTTTGTCTCATACGTGATTCTTGGACTGATTTTCAGAACTAAATTGTATTCTACCATACTTATGTGCATAAATATGCTTTCAAATATTTAACATATACTTTCCTTACTTGAAATATTGTGTATTTGGTCTTTATTACATGCTACATGTTTTACTACTCCTATTAGGGTAAAATCAGTTTATAGTTGATTCTTTCCCTTATTTAACTCTGATTGAGCATTTGAGTTATGACTCCCTAATTAAAGGGAGTCAAGGTCTGTGATTGATTCTGATTTGGGATTTTTTCCATATCTGTATTAACTCAGTACTTGTTACCTTATTTTCTCTACTCGTTTTCAAAGCTATAAATACTCTACCCTCTCTTTAGCATAAGAGACCAACTTACACACGAACAATACACTGTTCTAAGCTTTCTCCTACACATACTCTCTTACTTCTCTTGCTATTTACTTGCTACTCAGTCGGCTGAAATCCAAGACTGAGTAACTCTACTGCCTTATTTGCTCTACTGCTCTACTATTCTACTTCTCTACACACTACTGCTCTATCTCTCTTCACTTCACTGCTCTACTACTCTGCATTCATTCTCTCACTTTGACTGGTATGTTTTCAATTTGACTAACAGCATCAAAAACAATATGTTCCTATTTGTATTACGATTCCTTTTGTTCCTACTTTGTTTCTACCTGTGGTTCTGTTGTTTACCCTACAATTAGTATGTTTGTTCAGTCTGTATGACTTCTCTTTTCCCCTTTAGTTCAGCATGTCTATTACTTTCTCTTACATGTTTCTACCAAAATTCTGCCCTCCCCTAACTCCCAGCATTATAAGTATGTATCTATGACACTTAGTTGCTATGTAATTCTGAACTTTTCCTCTAAACCAAATGAGTAACTCTGTGTAGCACCTCTCAATCTAAATCAGTTAAGTTCCTGGCATAAAAACTCTGTGATATATTATAGTTGTGACTATAAGTATGCAGTACTTTAATACTTCCCTGGTGTTCACTTGTGTGCAAATATGTTTCTATTATGTTACTTACTTGTCCCCAATACCTCATTCCTTATTTGTGTTTGTTACCTGAACCATGTCTGCTGTCCTGATTTTGAGTGGTTAACTGTCCTATTCCTTTCCTTTCAGACTGGTTTTCACAAAAGAAAACTCTTATGTTATTCTCCAAAACTATATTCAAAATTGTTTTCCAAACTCAACTCTTTTAAAACTATATCAAGCACTCTCACATACTCTTAGAAGTCTAGGTTCTGCCCCTTTAATATGTGACTGCTTAGGGACCCCAATGAGCTCCCTCTGACTCTGACATATTAAAGTTGGCCCTTCCACACTGCAGTTACTCAAGTTTGGTAATGAATCTAGGTGTGAGCACTGCCCGGGATCCCTTGAGATCCTTAGGGAACTTTAACACACCTGGATCATGTGAAAGAGTGTGAACCAATGGCATTGAGGCATTCTGGATATGTTGGGCCTATCAGTAGGCTCCCTATAGTGTAACTTCTTATTTTCCTTATACATTATGTAATTTATGCCAATGGTCTATAATAATTATTTGTAAATAACTCTGGGGATGGATAGTGTAAAGGGATGGGTATTATGCATGCTAAAAGGGTAGAAATCATGCTTTATGTTTTACTTTCTATCTACGTAATAGAAATCTTGTGTAGGACTCATATATACGTGCATTAGACATCATACCATCTTAAGGCCCTATGTCTACTGTTTTCAGCATATGCATCCTCATATCACTTATAAAATTCTATGTTAAAACATGCTAATAACTAGTACGTTATCATGTACACTTAGAAAAAATCCTATTATAGGATAAACGTTAATATAAATCTGTTACTCATACAAACCAGGTCTAATAATACTGTAATATTATGGTACATCTAGAGATCCTTCCTTAGGAAATTCTGCAATCATGTCGTGTACATTTAGAAATCCTGCCTAGGACTTCTACATACAAGTCATTCTGTATCTCTATATGTGCATAATTAGATGTCATGTTTATGTTATTCTACGCCTAGTCTAATTACTAATGCATGAAAAAGACCAAAAAACAGTTTCACCATATTTACAAACAATTGGTAATAATTATGTATCTTTGCAACACCTAAGTACAATATGTTTAGGCAAAACAACTTGTAACAGTTTCTTTAATAAATCTGGTAACTACTGAGCATTGTCTCACGCTAGGCAAGCTATTAAAACTGGAAATATGCTTCTTCTATTTGTACTGCCTAACTATCAACAAGTTAAAATCAATAGGCAAAACTGATTAGGACTTCCTCTCTGAGTTAAGACACAAACCTGCCTCTTTGTTATTTTAAAGTCACTTAGATACTATGCTTTAAGATTCTGAATTAAATACTGGACCTTAACTGTGTTTGAGTAATGCTACCTATTTGCGTTATTTGTGGAGGTATACCCGAGCCTTTCTTTGTTTGTGTGTTTATCCCCTAATTGCAGTCCTATGTGTTCTTGTCTGTCGCCTAGTATTTTGCCTTTAAACCTGAGGGTCTTCCCACAACTTCCTTCTTAGGATAGAAGTCCTAAATTCTTCCAGGGCTATTAGGAAGGGACGGGTAACAACATGCAATAGAAGTCATTGACCAACATGCGTTTTAATTACCTTTACGGGGTGGGAAGGGTAGATATGGATATGATGACCGGTGCGCTAATACCACGTGTAGCCCCTCTTTGAGGAGTGACATACCAGGTATTGCATTGATGTGATCCATATTACAAATAACCTAGGACATCCCCTATGCATGCTTAGAATATAACACTTTCAAATCTACTTATCTATTAAAACTTAGTAACACATGTGTGCTTAGACTGCGAGTCTTTCAAAACTACCTGCTATTCTTAAACATTTATTTCCTTATTTCCTACTTGTACAAATTCACAAAAGTATTTTGGCCGGGAACCACAGTGGTGGATTCTGAGGGGTGCCTAACACCTTCCCCTTAGGATAATTTTAGGCCCTTACCGTATCTCTGGTTATCAAATTTGTTTGTAAATGAACCCCAAATAGGTGCCCAAACGCAGCATAACTCGTTAGGTGGCGACTCTTCAAAACTTGCAAACCCCTTTCCCAAAAGGAAATGAGTTGTCCCAACAATGTCAAAAACCCTTGACCGACCCCGAAAGGAGTTGGAAAAAAGGGGGCGCGACAGTATACAAGGGTTGGGAATAGTTTTAGGAAAATGGTTTGGATGTTTTAGAAGTAGATAAGTTTAAATCACAAGACTGCAAATAGAACAAAACCCATATTTTTAGCAAATTGGTTCAGACATAGACACTATTGTTTGAACCATCACAACAAGAACAAGAACATTATAGACAGAACTGACCACACACATTCATAATCCTTAAATAAGTTTTGAACAGGGAACAAGTAACTGAATCAAAACAAGTTTCACATTGCTGCAGTTGATTTGGTTCATTAATTATCACTAGGTGGAATCACGTACCAAACAGAAGACATGCTGAAATTTGGAATAAACAACCAGATGAACATATAGGTCAGAATAGGGTAGTAGAAACTAAAGCATGCTAGTTTTAGAAACAGATAAACAAGTATCATGGATCAAACAGAAACATGCTAAGGTAAACTAACCATACTAGCATATAGAACATGATAGATTAACAGTATTTTAGGCATGCTAGTTAAGAGAGCAATAAACAGGAAAACATGGGGGCAAACAGAATCATGTTGAGGTCTAACTACCAGTTAAGGAGACATCAAACAGAAAGGTGAAGGCAAATAGAATCCAAGAATCTAGCCTTGGATTTCAGCCGGCTAGACAGTGCAGCAATTCAAAGTAACAGAAAGAACTATAGTTGTGAGTGTGTGAGTAAGAGTTTGTGTGTGTAGGTGTTTTTCGGTATCTCTTCGTGTGTTTTCATGTGTTCGTGTGTTTTTGAAATCAGAATGGGGAGGTTTATATAGCATTCAGCAGAGTAAAACAAATAAGGCAAAGAAACTTAAGAGTTCACAAATAAGGTATGAAAATAAATTAACCAGTTAATTAGGCCTAAACCCAATCAATTGATGCAACAGAATCAGGGAGATATCACTCAGATTAGGGAGAATCAATTAACAGCCGAGTTTGAGGTTTAATAAGGTAAACAAATAAATCAGAGACCATTTATGGACTGGTTAAAACAATCATAACCCGAAATTGATGCTAGTAACATAATTAAGGAATGTAATACCAATTAAGAGTCACAAATAAGGAAAAATAAGTAAAAATCGCAGAGAGATACCAATTTAAAAATATATATAATTTCGAATCCTAATTAGGCAAATAAAATTAGTTAATCTTTTTTAATTGACAAAGCCAAAGAATAACGAGCGAATATCAGAACGAATAGTGAAATGATTAGAAACCCTAGGGATTAAAACATAGATATGAAAATCAGTCGAGCAAACAAAGAGGACCGAAATTAAAACATTCGAACTCTTTAGAAATTTTTTGCAGAAACGTAAAGAGATGGAACCCTAGTTTTAGAGAAAAACTAAAATTTGTTAACAATAAGAAAACAGAAGATCTTTAAAGAGAAATATCAGATAAACTCAAAATCATCTCAGATCTATAGAGATCTGAAAAGACTCGAGTAGAAAGTGACTGGGGTTTTAGAAAAATGGACAGAGGTGAGAAAACTCCTGTTTGGAATCAGAGATTTAAATCTATAAACATGAAGATAACAATACTCACAAACGTAGAGATGAACACAGGCAGGTTCATCGAGCAAATGAAGGGTTTGGACCGAGTCTGTTCGAATCTCCTTGAGATTCTATCAAACAACAAATAAATCGAACAACCAGTAGAGATAGGAAGTCGGATGGGGCCTAAGATCGAAGGGAAACCCCATGGATAGAAAGGGGTTCAGGTGACGGCAGGCTAGGGTCAGGGAGAGTTTGAGAGATAAGAGAGGAAGAGGGATTCAGGGGAGGCGGGGTTGAATAAATGAATAGGGTTAGGGAGGGTTAATTAGAAAAGGAAAATGATCCTGGACCGTTGATCTTTTGAGATCAACGGTACGAATTTCATTCGGGTTGGGGCGAGTCATAGGAAATTGGGTTATGTGTTATGGATCAGGGTTATTTAATTGGACTAGGGTAGTATTTTGGGCCTGGTTCGAAACTGAAATTGCATTAAAAGAAGCTATTTCTTAAATACCCAATTAATTTGATAAAATAATTTGTAAAATAGCTAATAAATGATAAAAAATGCTATTGATGCATAGAAATGATTTAAAATAATTACTTAATATTATAAAAATATAAAAGGTCATTTTCTTGTGAAATAAGGTAATTATGCACACATGAGCTATTATTGCAAAGTTATAGCAATTATAAACCTAAAATGTAAATATGGCTATTAATGAAATAATTAAAGCTTAGTATAAACATAAATGATAAAAATAAGCAATACAATTATCATAAAACCATTTGTGATGCAATTAGTAGTTCTTTATATAATAAAAATACTGGGATAAATTAATTAAAAAACCTAAAAAAATGCAGTAATTATGGAAAAATAATAATTGATGCTCATGCATTGTTTTCAAGATATATGTATTTTGAAAATAATATAGGAAAAAATTGGGTATCAACAGCTGCCCCTCTTTACACAGGAAGGTTGAAAGAGTTATCGAGTAAAGATATGATGGCCAATTTTGACCGAGTAAGGTGATTTGAGAGACATAGACCGCACTCTGATTTTCGAGCTGCCTACATATCCCTGATTTTACGGAAATCAGGCCGTGTGAAGTTATGGATTCACCAACAAAATATACCGATGAAGTTATCACAAGAACGGATACAAGGTTTCGAATAGATGAAATGGTTACGGTGATCGGCCAGGTTTGAAATTGTGAAGGAACTGGAGCAGGATCGCTCCTGTTGGGATAAAGGTTGCTCATTGGGTTACCTGCAAATCAAAAGATGTGCTACGAGCATATATCTTTGCGTAAATTTAAACATGATGCAAATTCCCTTCAGACCATGAGAATTGTCCTTGGATGGTTGAGGATGGCGTCCTTAGACCATGATGTCCCGGGCCATGAATTGCGCGGTAAGGAATTCGCAGGCCATGAAATGATTTTCTCGGGCCATGAAAATGGTGCCTCCGAACCATGAGGCCTTTGAATAATGATGTGTAAGTTTGAGAGATCCTCAGGCCATTGCATGGTGTCTTCCGGCTATGAGGATGGTGCCTTCAGACTATGACGCCTTCGGACAAGTTGGCGATATTTCAGCCCATGAGGTGCAAAGATATGATGCTATGAGTAACAATACAACTCTTAGTCTCGTATGAAGTTGTGGGCAGAGCTTAGCCCAAGAGAAGAGAATAGTTCAAGAGAGACAGTGCTTAGTTTCGTGCGAGATTCGGGATAAGGCTTAGTCCCATGCAAATATAAGGCATTGTTTAGCTTTATGCAAGTGGGAGGCAGGGCATAGCCTCATGCAAAGTTCGGGATAGGTCTTAGTCCTATGTAGGGAGAAAGCAGTGCTTATCCTTATGCACGATTCGAGACAGGGCTTAGTCTTATGCAAAGATTTGAGACAATGCTTAGTATCATGCAAATAGAAGGCAGAGCTTAGCCTTATACAAATAGGGAGGCAATTCTTAGCCTCATGCAAATAGAAGGCAGAGCATAACCTTATGCAAGTGAGAGGCAGGGCTTAGCCTCATGCAAAGTTCGAGACAGGTCTTAGTCCCATACGGGGAAAAGGCAGTGCTTAGCCTTATGCAAGATTTGGGACAGGGCTTAATCCCATGCAAATATTTGAGACAATGCTTAGTCTCATGCAAATAGAAGGTAGAACTTAGCTTTATGAAAATAGGGAGGCAAGGCTTAGTCCCATGCAAGGATTTGAGACAATGCTTAGTCTCATGAAAATAGAAAGCAGAGCTTAGCCTTATGCAAGTGGGAGGCAGGGCTTAGCCTCATGCAAAGTTCGGGACAGGGCTTAGTCCCATAAAGGGAGAAGGCAGTGCTTAGCCTTATGCAAATTGGGACGCAGGGCTTAGCCTTATGCAGGATTGATACAGAGCTTAGTATTATGCAAGATTGAGATAATAGGTGATAGCAGAGTATTTCTTAGTTGGAAATGAGTTCGGTGTCTTTGTTGTTATGAGGATTGTGATTCCAAGGCGTCCTTATCTATGCATTCAAAGAAAAATCGTGAGTTTTGCAAGGGTAGGTCAGTTTGTGCCTTCGTCTACTTGCTTGATTTACTCTGCTCTGTCTGAAGATCATGTTCAAATTATTGGTGTAGCATTTGCTAAAACAGAGTTTATTTTCAAAAAGCATGCATGCGTAATTTTCAGAGATATGGTAAACTATAGTTTAGAAATTGGTTAGATGAACCAGTGACTGTGACACGATCAGAGACATCGCGACTTCTTCTGCCGTAGAATTTTGAGGGTCCTCCTAAAAATTCTACCCCAGTTAATTGAATGACATTTTTGACTGCTCCATACGTTGTGGTTGGCTGAACTTGCTTCGGAATTTTGAGTGTCCTCCTCAAAATTTTGCCCCAGTTTCTGACTATGGGGAAAAATAGAAATTTATATTGAGTTGTGACCGAACCCACGGGGCTGCCTACATATCCCCTCTTAAACAGGAATCAGGTCGAGCGTAGTTTAATTTACATTATGTAGAAAAGCATAAGATGATTTACACATAATATCTTTTGACTGCGTGTGAGTTGATTGGTTTTGGCCAAATTTCCCCGTCCATCTCCGTGAGTATGAGTGCGCCTCCGGTCAGTACTCTGTGAATCATGTAAGGACCTTGCCATTTGGGAGAGAATTTCCCTTTTACTTCATCTTGATGGGGGAAGATCTTATTCAGCACCAGCTGCCCCGGTGTGAACTGTCTCGGCTTGACTCTTTTGTTGAAGGCTCTAGACATTCTATTCCGATAGAGTTGACCATGACATACCGCATTCATCCTTTGTCCGTCTATGAGAGCTAGCTACTCATAGCGGATCCTTATCCATTTTGTGTCACTGAGCTCGGCTTCTTGTATGATTCTCAAGGATGGAATTTCCACTTCGGCGGGAATGATAGCCTCAGTACCATAAACCAGCAGATAGGGAGTTTCCCCTGTTGATGTGCGGACCGTGGTATGGTATCCCAATAAGGTGAATGGTAGCTTCTCATGCCATTGTTTTTGATTTTCTACACTTTTCTTTAGTATCTTCTTGATGTTTTTGTTGGCGGTTTCCACGGCTCCATTCATTTGGGGTCTCTATGCTGTGGAATTCTTGTGCTTGGTTTTGAAAGTCTCACACATGGCCTTCATCATATCACTGTTGACATTGGAAGCATTATCACTGATGATAGATTCTGGAACCCCGAACCGACGAAAAGTTCGATCGCGAAGAAAATCTGCCACGACTTTATTAGTCACAGCTTTGTAAGATGCATCTTCAACCCATTTAGTGAAGTAGCCGATAGCCACCAAGATGAACCAATGTCCGTTTGATGCGGTGGGCTCGATTGGACCAATGACATCCATTCCCCAAGCGACGAAAGGCCAAGGTGAGCTTGTTGCATTAAGCTCGTTTGGCGGCACTTTTATCATGTCTGCATGTACCTGGCATTAGTAGAATTTTTGAACATACCGCATGCAATCTGTTTCCATGGTCATCAAAAAATAACCGGCCCTGAGTATCTTTTTGGCCAAGACAAAGCCATTCATATGCGGGCCGCAGGTTCCGGCATGTATCTCCTCTAGAAGCTTAGAAGCTTCCTTTGCGTTGACACACCTTAATAGTCCTTGATCAGGAGTTCTTCTGTATAGGGTTCCTCCACTTTGGACGAAATGATTGGACAACCTCCGAAGCTTGCATTTCTGAGTATGGTTCGCATGCTCTGGGTACTCTCCTTTTGCCAAATACTCTTTAATGTCGTGGAACCAAGGTTTCCCTTCTGTTTCCTCTTCGACGAGCTCAATATGCCAGCTGATTGTGGATCCTTACCGGAATGGGATCGATGAAGTTCTTATCGGGATGCTGTATCATTGATGACAAAGTGGCCAATGCATCATCAAACTCATTCTGAATCCTGGGGACATCCCGAAACTTTATCATTGTGAACCTCTTCTTCATTTCTTGCACATGATGCAGCTATGGCAATATCTAGGAATTCTTGGTAGCCCATTCTCCTTGTACCTGGTGCACAAGTAGATCTGAATCGCCGATTACTAGTAGATCCTTAATATTCATATCAACAACCATGTTGAGCCCTAATATGCAAGATTCATATTCCGCTATGTTGTTGATGCAGGGAATCTGAGTTTTATAGACACCGGATAATGTTTAACGACCCAGTCTATTGTTATGTAGAACCTGTATTATAACTACTATTATTGACTTGTCATAGGTTGGTTATACTGTTATTGATGTGTTAGAGTTGGTAGGCTTGAAATCGGAATGGTTGTAGTGAGAGTTCGGTCACTTAGTCTTTAAAAATGGCCTTATAGTTGGAAAAGTCAACTGAGAGTTGACTTATTGGTAAACGACCTCGAAGTGCGGATTTTATGGCTCGGATATCTTCGTTAGGTGATTTGGGACTTAGGAGTGTGTTCAGAATATTTTTGGGATGTCTGTTGTAGAATTAGGTTTGAATTGTCAAAAGTTATTTTTTGGTGATTACCGGTCGGTAATGGAAAATAGGCTATCAGAGTCGGAATGGAATTCCGGAAGTTGGAACAGGTTCGTAATGTCATTTCTGATATGTCTGCAAAATTCCAGGTCCATAGGAGTGGTTTTGGATAGTTTCAGCATCGTTGGTGGATTATAGAAATTTCAAAGTTGTTAGGCTTGAATCCGATGTGATTTTGGTGTTTTGATGTTAGTTTTGGTGTTCTGAGGGTGCAACTAAGTTTGAATGATCATATGTGATGTGTTGGTATATTTGGTTGGGGTCCCGAGGGGCTCGGGATTGATTTCGGGTGGTTAACAGACTCATTTGGACTTAAAGAAATAGCTGTTTTTCTGGTGTTTCTACAGAGGATTGTTACCCTATCCGTTCGCGGAGAGGAGCCCGCGTTCGCATAGGGGAATTTGGGATGTTGGGATTTTCCTTCTGTGTGTTCGCGGTTAGGGAGGTGCGAACGCGTAGAGTTAGAGGGTCTGGGCAGTGCGAACGCGGGTGAGGATATGCGTTCTCATAGGGTTAGGTTCATCTGAGGGACCCCAGGCCATTTGGTCTATGCGTTCACGGACCTGGGTTGCGATCGCGAGGGGTGGGGCAGGTTGGTCTGTGCTTTCGCCGGCGCGTGGTCGCCTTCGCGTAGAGGAAAAAGTGGGTTGTGGAAATTTGTTCTGTGCGAACGAGGTCGAGCTTGTGCGTTCGCGAAGGGTATTTACCTAGGCAACATTAAATTAAACCCTTTGCGACCATTAGACCTTTTACACCATTTTTTGAACGGGAAAGAGCTTTGAGGCAATTTTTGAAGAGGGGAAATCATCGTTCTTCATTAAGGTAAATATTTTTGACCCAAAAACTCGATTATAGGTGATTAAGGAACATATTATCAGTGTTTATTTCATGAAAATCAATAGAAAAAGATGGGGTTAGGGCTTGAGATTATGAGACCTTTAGGGATCGATTTGAAGGGTCAAACAAACTCCAATTTTAGCGTTCATTATATGTACGGACTCGTGAGATGATGAAGAACATTTTGGTATAAAATTTGTCGAGTTCCGAGATGCGGGCCCGGGGGTCGGGTTTAGGCTAATTTCGGGTTTTGAGCTAAATTGGTATTTTTCAATTGGAATTCATTCCTTAAGCATAATTTGATGACAAAGGTATGATCTTTATAGATTTGGAGCGCTAGAAAGTTGATACGAGAGGCAAGCGAGTCGCGGACTAGCTTTTCGGGCTAGTTTGAGGTAAGTAATGTCTTTAAATCATGTCATGAGGGTATAAAACCCCGGATTCTGCACCCTTTCACAGGTTTTGGATTTCACAAATCGGGAATTTGGGAATATATCCCTTTTTAGGCAACTATTGAGTTGCGAAACCAATTTTTAAGCCTATGCTTAATAGTATTGATATATTTTGATATGACTTGGACTGTAAGCAATGTTTGGGGCCTAGTGCCGATCTGTTTTAACCCCTTGGGGGTTGTTTTACTGATATTCTCACTATTTTGAAACTATGATTTTCACTCAGTCTTTCTTGTGAAATTGTTGACACTCTTATTTGATGATATTACTATTTCTTGAAATGAAATGCTATTTTGGGTCGAGAACCCGTTTTATTCATGGCCCGAGTGGCATGCTGAGAGTGTTACGACTGAGTGTGGTTGAGGGCCAATGTTGTGAGAATGTTATGATATGGGAGAGGCCGAGGGCCAATATTGAGAGTGATTTATGCCATGATGTGGATTTTTTATAGCGCTTGGGCTGTAGGAGCCCCTCCGGAGTCTGTACACACCCCCAGTGAGCGCAGGTACCTATTGAGTGCGAGTGATGCCTGCGGGGCTGATACTGAGTGATTGTGAGGTTGCCTGATGGGTTGATACTGAGTGACTGTGAGGTTGCCTTATGGGCTGATACTGATGACTGTGAGGTTGCCTGCTGGGCTCATACTGAGTGATGGTGAGGTGCTGAGGGAAATTGTATGAGAAATGATTATGGCCCGAGGGGAAGATTTATGATGATTTTACTGAGTTTTTTACTACGATTCATTTCATTTTTCAAACTGATTTTGCTGAGAGTTTTACTGAGATATATTGAAATTATACTTGTTTCAAAGGATTTCTGGAAATTTGTTTTTTGAACTTATGTATTTGATGAATACTTTATGGTGACTTGGTGTTTTACTGTTTTTGTGAATTGGTGTATCTATGTTGTGTGTTTCGTATTTCTCAGGCTGTGATTTATTTTCATTACTACTGAGTTGGTGTACTCATCATTACTCCCTGTGCCTCTGTGCACAGATCCAGGTACCGACTCGGAGCAGTAGCCGTCTTTGTTCGTTAGCAGCACTTTACGGGATTTCGAGGTAGTTGTCCAGCGTCCACAACTTCTCCATTTCCTTTCCTTATTTAGTTTTAGCATTTCATTCCTAGACTTTATTTAAGACATTAGTAGAGTTAGTTTTATATTGTGTAGATGCTCGTGACCATGTTGACTCCAGTCTTGGGAGAGTTGTTTAGATTATTATTGGGGCGTTAAGACTTAAAGAAATTATTTTATGCTATGTTTGAAGTTTATTATTGAATTGTGAATTATTATAATAGAACGAGTGGGTAGTTATGTGATGGTTGGATAGCCTAGTTCCACGATAGGCGCCATCACGACCTATTAGGATTTAGGGTTGTGACATAATTGCCTAGTTTCTGATACCAAGACGAATCCAATGCCAACTCCTTTGAAGTTCGTCACTCCGTCGAAGAACATTCTCCAACCGTCGTAGGCTTCAGCAACGTCTTCTCCTTCAAATGATACCTCTTCATCGGGAAAATAAGTTTTCAAGGGTTCGTATTCTCCTCCCACAGGGTTTTTAGCAAGGTGGTCTGCCAATGCCTATCTTTTGACCGCCTTCTAAGTTACATAGATGATGTCGAACTCACTCAGCAAGATTTGCCACTTTGCCAGCTTCCCAGTGGGCATGGGATTATGAAAAATGTACTTCAAGGGATCCATTCTTGATATGAGATACGTCGTATAAGCAAAGAAGTAATGCCTCAGCTTCTGAGTTATCCAGGTTAAAGAGCAGCATGTACGTTCCAGCAAAGAGAACCGTGATTCATAAGGAGTGAACTTCTTATTGAGATAGTAGATGGCCTGTTCTTTTCTCCCTGTCTAGTCATGATGCCCCAGAACGCAGCCTAAAGCTCCATCTACCACTACAAGGTAGAGTAGCAGTACTCTACCGTGCTCCTACGGAACCAAGACTGGTGTTATTGATAAGTACTCCTTGATTTTGTCAAAAGCCTTTTGACAACCCTCGGTCCAACTAGTTGCAGCATCCTTCTTCAACATCTTGAAAATTGGCTCACATATTATTGTTGAATGTGCTATGAAACGGCTGATGTAGTTAATGAACCCCAGGACACTCATTACATCTTTCTTAATTTTTGGCGGTGGTAATTCTTGGATGGCTTTGAACTTTGATGGATACAATCCTAGTCCCCAGCGACTGACGATGAATCCTAGTGGCTTTCCGGCAGGAACCCCGAATGCACACTTTGCGGGGTTTAGTTTCAGGTTGTATTTCCGCAGTCTGTCAAATAATTTTCTCAAGTCTGCTATATGATCTGGGGCCTTCTTGGATTTAATGATGACATCATCCAGTACACCTATATTTCCTTCTGTATCATGTCATAAAAAATAGTAGTCATGGCCCTCATGTAGGTGGCCCCATCATTCTTTTGGCGGAATGACATCATCTTGTAATAGTACACCCCCATGGTGCAATGAAAAGTGTTTTCTCAGCGTCCTTCTCGTCCATCCAGATCTGATGGTAATGATAAGTTGGTATTTTACCAACTTATCTCCTCTTAGTACTTAATCTTTTGTATAATTTTGTTGAGAAACTAAGGCATTTATTGAGGTTTATTGGCATATTTCACGTGTCAAGTGATTTAGAGGTGATGGTGAAGAATTCAGGTCAAAACAAGTCAAAAAAGGAGCTAAATTGACAATGGAAGTCTGTCCAGTGATTTATCCTTCGCGAACGCGGAGCTTCAGAAAGCCAAACCTTCACGAACGCGGTGAACACAACGCGAAGGCGAAGCACCAGAATTGAATCCATCAGGAACGCGTAGAGGCAACCGCGGAGGCTAAGCTTGAAGAAGTATACCTTCGCGAACGCGGTGCTAAGGTCGCGAATGTTAGTACATTTTCTGGCAGTTCTGGGCAGAACTGGAATTTCATGTTTTTAATCCCCAAACCATTTAATACACGACCTAGCCTATTGGAAAAGGGATCTTTGGCTTATTTTCAGTCTTCAACACTAGAGAAGAACAATTTTGGAAGCTAGGGTTTACACATACACTTGGGTCTTGAAGATTTGAAGCTTGTGGTTGAGAAATTCTTACCCATTTATGTTTGTTTCTTAATTTCCTTTCTTTGTATTGAATATTTAAGTGTGTAGTATTTATTTCCAACACTCAATCTTGTATATGGAAATATTCATGTTTAAAGTGTGTATTAAATACCTTGATGTGCTTATGTATTGAATGATTTTTCATCTTATATGAAGTGAGTTATTGTTTCTTTAATTATTCTTGTTCTTTAATGTTTCCAAAGGGATTAGCTAACCCTAGGACTCGCCCATTAACTCCGAATTAATTTTGAGAAAGATAATTTGGGGTTGGGAAAGATTAATTAACAAGAACTTGAGTCTTTAACCCTCATTTTATAGATTCTACCTAGGAATAGGATTGAACTACTTGTAGCCATTTACAGGTGTGCTTAATCTCCTAATTGTGTTAGGGATAATTCAATTAGGAAGTCTTGTTAGTCTTTGGAAGAAGCTAATTGAGAATTTTTATTTGTGGCTAATTATCATAAACTCACTCATATTTGTAAAAAGGTGAAATACATTGGATAACTTGAGTGTAATACCCGATGCATCCATACATGTAGCCATTGATCATTTTACTTGCTTTCTAGGTTACTTTAAATTTTTGCATCAAGATATAAATATTTTCGAAACCAAATTCTAAGTGTTTTGCATTGCACGATAAGTGATAATTTTCATACATTCCTAATCGCCAACATATTGTTCACTGTGGGATTCAACCCCGACCCATAGTTGGGTAATTTTATTTGACATTGACCGCGTTACATTATTTTAAAGTGTGATTTGAGCGTATCAAATTTTGGCACCGTTGACGGGGAACAATTTGGCGTAATTTAGGTTGCTTGAGAAATAAGCGTAAGTGCTTTGGTCCAAACTTATGAATATTTGTGTAATTATTTTTCTTACCTTGGTATACTTTTCTTGTTTGTTTCTTGTTTAGTTTCTTAGTCTTTGAAATATATATATATATATATATATATATATATATATATATATATATATATATATATATATATATATATATATATATATATATATATATATATATATATATATATATATATATATATAATGAAAATTGGTCGGATGGTAGTTGTTCATACTTTGATGACCTTTGTACTTATTGTGGAGGACCACACTCCTGGCAAAATTGTTTAAATTCTCCCGGGGGTGGATTGTGCACACAGTCACAAACCCATGAGTGGAGTTTTGTGATAAGTGTGGTCATCAAAATTGTCATTGGTATGATTGTGCTTATTTGTCCGTCCCTTCCCCAAGCCCCCGCTATGATGATTTTACTTTTTGTGATGAGAATTTTAGGGATGAGGAAGTGGAAGAAATTGAGCATGGCCGAAGTGGAGAGTTCAAACTCATGTTAGAATGCCTACTTGAAGGAGGAAACAAAGAGCAAAATGCCTTGGAGGAACTTGTGAAAAATAGTCTCCAAAATGACTTGGCACTTGAAAGGTTGCACTCACAAATGGAAGAAATGCTTGACGCATTAAAGGTCCAAAAAGCTTCGGAAGTGAGTGATAGCCAAGAACCTTCCTTAGAGGTTGAAGCCTAAAATCCTTCCTTGTCACTTCATCAAAACCAAGAAAAACTCTCAAATGCTCAAAATGAGAAGATGGTGCTCATGATGGAGACCATTTGTCACGACCCGAATCCTAATTCAGGTCGTGATGGCGCCCAACAGCGGGGTTAGGCAAGCCGATATAACTTTCACTAAGTGATACCCTTCCCATTTGATCAAACAAGTCAATGGTTACCAGTTTATAACAACTAACATGATACTAGTCTTGAGTGAAGGTAAAATCATAGAAGATACAAGGCCGAAATAAAACATACACATAAACATACATCCCAAAACCCCAAAAATATATACCGCGTGTGTGCCAGGAACTAGTGTCACGAGTGCCACGGGCAACTACTGAATATACAATGACTACAACATATACAGGGTCTCAGTCTGAATGAGCTANCTAGGAAGTCGCCAGGAAAGCAGCTCACCGTGAAGTATGACCACGCTATCGATATCTAGCACCGACCTGAAAATCAGATGGACCAGCCTCCGGACCTGTACAGTCAAGTACAGAAAGGAAAGAAAGTGCATCATGAGTACATATATATAAATATGTACCCAATGAGTATCCCATCTAAAATTTAAGAAGTAGTGACGAGAGGTCGACTAGATACTCACTAAGGTCCAGCAACATAATATAGAACGAGATAAGGCCAAAGCAATAGGCATGCGAAACATTAAACAGCAAGTAAATGAACACATAATGTAATACAAGTAAGAGCACCAAGTACCAATCCCTCTTTATTCAACAATACCTAACCAATACTGACATATGTGAACCTGACTCAAGTTTATATGTACCGACACGGACAAGAAAACCGGCCGGAGTCATAGGGTAGGTCATAAGGGGTTAGGTCATAAGCTCCCCACGATCTCGAATCATACCTGCGACTCGTGTGCTGACTCGATAATAGTAATAAGCTCCCCACGATCGCGAATCATACTTGCGACTCGTGTGCTGACTCGATAATAATAAGCTCCCCACGATCGCGCATCATACCTGCGACTCGTGTGCTGACTCGATAATAATAAGCTCCCCACGATCGCGAATCATACCTGCGACTCGTGTGCTGACTCGATAATAATAATAAGCTCCCCACGATCGCGAATCATACCTGCGACTCGTGTGCTGACTCGATAATAATAATAAGCTCCCCACGATCGCGCATCATGCCTGCGACTCGTGTGCTGACTCGATAATAATAATAAGCTCCCCACGATCGCAAATCATACCTGCGACTCGTGTGCTGACTCGATAATAATAATATTTACATATAGGTACCTTNGTTCATATAAGGCACGAAATGGCATACTCGTGGGTCCTACGGCTACCCGACATAGCAATATAGTCGCCACGTACGGACTCTCGTCACTTGGTACGTACGCAGCCCCCTCAACATGTACACATAGCAAATAAGGAACTTAAGGGGACATTTCCCCATTACAAGTTTGGAAAGGAGACTCACCTCGATAAAAGCACTCCTCAGACCAAGGACCAGATCAAAAGATGCGCCCGAAACTCTGAAATTACTCTTGACGGTTCACAACTAGCCAAAAATAGCATAATCGAATCAATTTAAGGTTCAAGAAGGAGAATTATCAAGAATTCCTATAAAATTTAACATTCTTGGTGATTTTTGAAATTTCGACCCCGAGCCCATGCTTTCAGATTTTGAAAATTCTTGAAGGATTAAATTACCCGTAGTCTAAGGATCCTAATTACCTAATTTATTTAGGAATTCATGGCTAAAAAGGGATAACTCACTAACTATCAAAGCCCTAGAAATTCCTTCCAAAATTTTCCCATGATTTTGATAAATTAATAGAGGATTTAACAAGAAATTGATGTTTAAACTCGGTGTTAATAAGAAATTTACTTACCTCAAGTACTAGGTTGAAGGGTCCTCTTGGAAGCTCTCAATTAACTCAAGGAAGTAGATGGGAATGGAGAAAAATGAACTAAACCCGCTACAAAAATACACAGCTCAGGGATTTACCCTATGCGAATGCACCCTAGGAATGCGTTCGCGATGCTTTAAATTGGTCAGGTCCACAAGGCCTTCTACGCGAACGCGAGGTAGGGGTCGCGAACGCGAAGACAACGGCAGCTGGGCCGACCCAATTGGCTGGACCCTATGCGAACGCGATGAAGGGACCGTGAACGCGGAGGCTAGCTGGGGGTGCGAACGCGAAGGCCAGGGGCCCCAACCTATCGCGAATGCGGGATGGAGAATCCGTAACCCCTACCCAATTCCTTCTTCGCAAACGCGGCCACTCTCCTGCGAACACGAAGAAGGAAATCAGATACAGAAAATTCTGGTTTTTCTAACTTAGCTCCCGGGGGTCTAAAACACCCCCGAGCGCCCCGGGACCCCAACCAAAAGCACCGACAAGTCTGTATTCGTGATACGTACTTGCTCGAACTTCCGGAACGTGAAAAACAACAATGGAACTCAAAATTCAACCCCAAAACCAAATTAATAAAACTTAAGAACTTTGAAATTCTAGAATCCATTACATTGCGCCAAACGGGTCTATACTACTCGGAATGACCCTAAATTTTTCAGACAGGTCATAATTGACTATCCGGAACTATTGTCGGCCTCGAAATTCCATTCGGACTTCGATAGCATGAAGTCCCGTTCCAGGCCAAATTCTAAACTTAAGGAAATCCTGATTTCCATTTCGGGCACCGAAACGGTCCTGGGTCATCAGAAACCCGAGCCAAACATACGTCCAAGTCCGAAATCAATGAACGGAGCTAATGGAGCTGTCAGAACTCGATTCCGAGGTCGTTTTCTCAAAATGTTGACCGAAGTCAAACTTGGCCAAATAGGCCAGCCTTAAGGAACCAAGTGTTCCTAAACCATCCAATTCCCAAATACCGAACCACCCGCTCCCGCGAGTCATAAAGCACGAATAGCTGCTATGGAAGGTTTCATTTAAGGAAACGGGACCCTAATACGCAAAATGACCGGCTAGGTCGTTACATTCTCCCCCTCTTAAACAAATGTTCGTCTTCGAACGGGTCTGGAATCGTACCTGAAGTGCTGAATAGTTGTGGATATCTGCCCCGCATGTCCTGCTCGGACTCCCATGTCGCCTCCTCAACTGGTTGGCCCCTCCACTGGACCTTAATCGCATCAACTGTCTAAGACCTCAACTAGCGGTCTTGCCTATCAACAATAGCCACTGGCTCCTCCTCGTAGCCCAACTTCTCATCTAACTGAATCGTGATGTAATCTACCACATGCAAGAAGTTGGCATGATACCTCCGAAGCATGCAAACATGAAAAACTGGGTGAACTCCTGATAAAGCTGGAGGCAAGGCAAGCTCATAAGCAACCTCTCCAACTCGCTTCAACACCTCGAAAGGACCTATAAACTTGGGGCTCAGCTTTCCCTTCTTCCCGAATCTCATAATGCCCTTCATCGGCGAAACCTTCAACATAACCTTATCTCCCTCCATGAATGATACATCACGTGCCCGCTGATCTGCGTAGCTCTTCTGCCTAGACTGTGCTGTACGGAGCCTCTCCTGAATAATCTTCACCTTTTCCAAGGCATCTTTGACCAGATCTGTACCGTATAACTTGGTCTCACCAGGCTCAAACCACCCAATCAGAGAACGGCATCGCCGACCATATAAAGCCTCAAATGGAGCCATATCGATGCTGGACTGATAACTATTATTGTATGCAAACTCTGCCAAAGGTAGGAACTGGTCCCACTGACCCCCGAAATTAATCACGCAAGCCCTGAGCATATCCTCCAGAATCTGAACTGTACGCTCTGACTGGCCATCAGTTTGAGGGTGTAAAGCTGAACTGAGGTCTATCTGAGTACCCATCTCGCCGTGCAAAGCTCTCCAGAAGTGCGAAGTGAACTGAGGACCCCGATCTGAAATGATAAACACTGGCACACCATGCAACTGGACTATCTCACGAAGATAAATCTGAGCCAACCTCTCTGTAGTGTAAGTAGTAGCCACAGGAATGAAATGCGCCGATTTGGTCAGTCCGTCCACAATGACCACGTCAACCTTCCGCAAGGTCCGAGGCAACCCAACCACGAAATCCATAGTGATACGCTCCCACTTCCACTGAGGAATGGGCATATGCTGAAACAAGCCTCCTGGCCGCTGATGCTCGTACTTAACCTGCTGACAATTAAGACACCTAGCTACATGCTGAACAATGTCCTTCTTCATCCGCCTCCTCCAGTAGTGCTGCCTCAAATCACGATACATTTTCGTCGCTCCTGGGTGAATAGAGTACCGAGAACTGTGCGCCTCTGCTAGAATCCTCTCCCTCAGGCCGTCAACATTAGGAACACACAATCGACCTTGGAGTCGCAGAACACCATCCTCGCCTAAGGTAATATCCTTGGCCCTTCCCTGGACCACCGTATCCCTAAGCTCTACTAGGCGTGGATCATCAAACTGTCGAGCCTTGATCTCTCCCAATAATGAAGAATGCGCAACCACATGAGCCAAAACTCGACGAGGCTCGGAAAGGTCCAATCTCACTAATCAATTGGCCAAGGACTGAGTCTCCAAGGCTAAAGGACTCTCCTCAGCTGAAATGTAGGCCAAACTACCCATGCTAGTTGCCCGCCTGCTCAATGTAGCCGCCACTACATTTGCCTTGCCCGGATGATACAGAATAGTGAGATCATAGTCCTTCAACAACTCAAGCCCCCTCCGCTGCCTCAAATTAAGGTCCCTCTGCTTAAGCAAGTACTGCAGATTGCGGTGGTCGGTATAGACCTCACAAGATACACCGTACAAATAATGTCGCCATATCTTCAAGGCATGAACAATCGCCGCCAACTCTAAATCGTGCACAGGGTAATTCTTTTCATGAACCTTCAGCTGTCGCGAAGCATAAGCAATAACCATGCCATCCTGCATCAACACACATCCCAACCCGACGCATGAAGCGTCGCAATAAACTGTATATACTCCAGACTCAGAAGGCAATGATAACACTGGTGCTGAAGTCAATGCTAACTTGAGCTTTTGAAAGCTCGCCTCACAATCGTCGGACCACTGAAATAGAGCATTCTTATGAGTCAATCTAGTCAATGGAGCATCCATAGAAGATAATTCCTCAATGAACCGACGGTAGTAACCTGCTAAACCCAGAAAACTCCTGATATCTGAAGCTGAAGTAGGACGTGGCCAACTCTGAAATGCCTCAATCTTCTGTGGATCAACCTTGATACCCTCACCGGACACCACATTCCCCAAGAACGCCAAAGACTCCAAGCAGAACTCACACTTGTAGAACTTAGCATATAGTTTCTATTCTCGCAAGGTTTGAAGCACAACCCTCAAATGCTGCTCGTGCTCACCCAGGCTCCGTGAGTAGATCAATATATCATCAATGAAAACAATAACGAAGGAGTCGATATACGGCCTGAATACCTTGTTCATCAAGTCCATAAATGTTGTTGGGGCATTAGTCAAGCCAAAGGACATCATTAAGAACTCATAGTGGCCATATCTGGTGAGAAATGCAGTCTTCGGGACATCAGAAGTCCGAATATTCAACTGGTGATAACCTGACCACAGATCAATCTTAGAGAACACACGAGCGCCCTGTAGCTAATCAAACAAATCATCAATGCGCGACAGAGGATACTTGTTCTTGATGGTCACTTTATTCAACTGGCGGTTGTCAATACACATCTGCATAGACCCATCCTTCTTCTTCACAAATAGAACTGGAGCACCCCAAGATGACACACTTGGCCTAATAAATCCCTTGGCCAACAACTCCTCAAGCTGCTCCTTCAGTTCCTTTAGCTCCTTAGGAGCCATACGATAAGGAGGAATGGAAATAGGCTGAGTATCTACAGCCAGATCAATGCAGAAATCTATATCTCGATCTGGAGGCATGCCTGGAAGATCAGAAGGAAACACATCCGGAAACTCCCGAATGACAGGCACTGAATCAATGGTAGGAGACTTGGCGGTGGTGTCTCGCACATAAGCAAGATAAGACAGACACCCTTTCTCGACCGTATGCCGAGCTTTCATGAAGGAAATGACCCGGCTGAAGGCAATGACTGAAGAACCCCTCCATTCTAACCTTGACAATTTAGGCATGGCTAATGTAATTGTCTTGGCATGGAATTCCAATACAGTATGATAAGGAGATAACCAATCCATGCCAAAATAACCTCGAAATCAACCATATCAAGCAATAACAGGTCGGCTCTTGTCTCAAGCCCACAGAAGGTAATCACACAAGACCGGCAGACCCGGTCTACCACTACATAGTCGCCCACAGGAGTGGATACATACAAGGGAGAACCCAAAGACTCGCAAATAACATCCAGAGAATGGGCAAATAATGCTGAAACATATGAATATGTAGACCCTGGATCAAATAGCAGCGAAGCCTCTCTACCACAGACTGAAATCATACCTGTAATCACAACGTCTGAGGCCACTGCGTCCGCCCTGGCCGGAATAGCATAGAACCTGGCTGTAGAACCTGATGACTGAGCTCCTCCAGGAAGAGCGGGAGCTGAATGACCCCCTCCTGTCTGGCCTCCCCCTCTAGGACGGCCCCTGCCACTCTGACCTCCACCCCTAGGTGGTCGAAATGCTGGTGCGGGACCCATAGGCTGGTGACTCTGCTGAACGGCCTTGCCCCTAAAGCGGGGGCGATCCCTGTTCATGTGGCCTAAGTCCCCACACTCGTAACATCTCAGATGTGACATATCCTGTTGGCCTGAAGAGTAAGAGTCCTGAATGGCTAGAGTGCAATGAGAATCATCTGTCACAGCACTAAAATAGGAACCGGAGGATCTTTGATGGCTGGAGTAACCACTGGATGGACTGTGAATGGCTGGAGGACGGTACGAGCGCTCTGGCATGGCGCTAAACTGGGGCCTGACTGGAACAACCCTAGGAGATACTGGAGGTGCTGAATAGGAAGGCCCGCTGAACTGGACACCTCAGTACTGACCCCTAGCCCTAGCTGAACCCCCTCTGAAGTCGCCTACAAACCTGGCCCTCTTGTCCTGCTGACCCTGCTGACCTTGCTCCCTACCCCTCGCATAGTAACCCTCGATACATCGAGCTATCTCGACCACAAGCTGATATGAGGTACCCATCTCCACCTCTCTGTCCATGGAAGTCCTGATACGCGGATGTAAGCCTGCCACAAACCGTCGAACCCTCTCAGAATCTGTGGGCAATATCATGAGAGCATGGCAAGACAACTCTGAGAACCTGGCCTCATAATCTTACACAGACATCTGCCCCTGCTCTAACCTCTCAAACTGACCCCGCAGTTCGTCCCTCTCAGACGGTGGAATGTATCGGTCCAATAATAACCGAGTAAACTGCTCCTAAGTAACCGGTGGAGACCCTGCTGGTCTACTAAGTACATAAGATTGCCACCAATGGAGAGCTCTGCCTTCAAGATGGAAGGTCGTGAAATCTACCCCATATGACTCTAATATCCTCATGTTGTGCAGTTTGTCCCTGCACCTCTCGATGAAATCATGTGCATCATCTCCCCGCTCACCCCCGAAGGTCGGAGGGCGAAGCTAGGTCCATCTACCCAGCAACTTCTGCTGGTAAATCTCTGCAACTGGCCTGGGCTCCGTTGCGGCCACTCCAGGCTGAACAGCGATCACTGGTGGGATATCTGTAGTACGATGTACTGCTGCTGCTGGTCCTGTAGCCTGAGCGGTAGGGGTCTACAATCCCCCTCCTGCCTGTGAAGCAACAGGATCTGATGAAAGTACACCCGCCTGTGACATAGTATCCATGAACCTCATCATATGACCCATGACCTCCTGAAAGCCCGGTGCCGTCATAAAATCAGCTGGTGGTAGAGCTACTGGAGGCAGCTCATCCTGCTCCTCAACATAAGGATCCTCAATCGGTACAACCGGTACAGCTCTGGGACACCCTCTCCCCCTACTACGAACAGGAGCCCTACCCCTGCCCCTCCCACGACCTAAAGAGACGGGGGTAGCAGCCTCTCCATGATCAGGAACATGTTAAGCACGCGTCCTTACCATCTGTGGGAGAGTAGAAGAACAGGTTTGAGTACATCATCGGTTGCACGATAGGATATGAACAAAAAGAAGTTTCTTAACGCCCTATAGCCTCCTGAAGATAAGTACAGACGTCTATGTACCGATCCGCAAGACTCTACTGGGATTGCCCGTGACTCATGAGACTACGTGAACCTAGAGCTCTGATACCACATTGTCACGAACCAAATCCTAATTCAGGTCGCGATGGCGCCCAACAGCGGGGTTAGGCAAGCCGATATAACTTTCACTAAGTAATACCCTTCCCATTTGATCAAACAAGTCAATGGTTACCAGTTTATAACAGCTAACATGATACTAGTCTTGAGTGAAGGTAAAATCATAGAAGATACAAGGCCGAAATAAAACATACACATAGACATACGTCCCAAAACCCAAAAAATATATATCGCGTGTGTTTCAGGAACTAGTGTCATGAGCGTCACGGGAAACTACTGAATATACAATGACTACAACATATACAGGGTCTCAGTCTGAATGAGCTAGACAGAGAGTATAACAAAAGAAACTCCAGGGTGCTGCTAGGAAGTCGCCAGGAAAGAAGCTCACCGTGAAGTATGACCACGCTATCGATATCTAGCACCGGCCTGAAAATCAGATGGACCAGCCTTCGGACATGTACAGTCAAGTACAGAAAGGAAAGAAAGTGCAGCATGAGTACATATATATAAATATGTACCCAGTGAGTATCTCGTCTAAACTCGAAGAAGTAGTGACGAGAGGTCGACTAGATACTCACTAAGGTCCAGCAACATTATATAGAACGAGATAAGGCCAAAGTAATAGGCATGCAAAACATTAAACAGCAAGTATATGAACAGATAATGTAATACAAGTAAGAGCACCAAGTACCAATCCCTCTTTATTCAACAATACCTGGCCAATACTGACATATGTAAACCTGACTCAAGTGTACATGTACCGACACGGACAAGACAACCGGCCGGAGACATAGGGTAGGTCATAAGGACTGAGGTCATAAGCTCCCCACGATCGCGAATCATACCTGCGACTCGTGTGCTGACTCGATAATAGTAATAAGCTCCCCACGATCGCGAATCATATCTGCGACTCATGTGCTGACTCGATAATAATAAGCTTCCCGCGATCGCGCATCATACCTGCGACTCGTGTGCTGACTCGGTAATAGTAATAAGCTCCCCACGATCGCGAATCATACCTGCGACTCGTGTGCTGACTCGATAATAATAGTATTTACATATAGGTACCTACGGGTACCGAATCGGCCGTGAACTCAACAGGAATGTGTCAATATCATATCACTGATAGCCAATTAGGATTTACATCATCATATTCTTACCTCTCCTATGTCATTTCAACAATAAATACAATTTATAGTGCACACAATGGTTCATATAAGGCACGAAATGGCATACTCGTGGGTCCTACGGCTACCCGACATAGAAATATAGTCGCCACGTACGAACTCCCATCACATGGTACGTACGCGGCCCCCTCAACATGTACACATAGAAAATAAGGAACCTACGGAGACATTTCCCCCTTACATGTTTGGAAATGAGACTCACCTTGATAAAAGCACTCCTCGGACCAAGGACCAGATCAAAAGATGCGCCCAAAACTCCAAAATTACTCTTGACGGTTCACAACTAGACAAACATAGCATAATCGAATCAATTAAAGGTTCAAGAAGGAGAATTATCAAGAATTCCTAAAAAATTTAACATTCTTGGCGATATTTGAAATTTTGACCCCGGTCCCACGCTTTCGGATTTTGAAAATTCTTGAAAGATTAAATTACCCGTAGTCTAAGGATCGTAATTACCTAATTTATTTAGGAATTCATGGATAAATATGGAATTGTGAATAAATGGAATACTAGGTATAAAAAAAAAAGGAAAGGGTGAAAAAGATCTTGAAGGAAGTGGACTTTGAGTGTTGAAAAAATTATAGTGCTTAGGGAGGTTTTGAGTCACTCTTACAAAATTGTGCCCTACCTTAACCAAAATCCTAAACTACAACCCTTTAAGTCCTAATTAATTTTGAACCAAGTATGTCTACATTAGTGGAGAAATACATGAAGGGCAAGCCTATGGTACTACTTTTGTGCATTTGAATATTTTTGAGAGAGAGAGATTTGATTCTTTCCATATTACATCCCATTGATTTGAATTGCAATTTATGAGTTTGGGACTCTCTCTTAAAGTGTTAGGGCACATGAGATTCGAGTTGTGAATTTAATCCCATTTTCAATTGGGGGGAATGAGCGAGGGAAGACAATTGTGATAGAGAGGCAAATTTTAGATCTTTAATGTCATGACTTGGTTGCTACTTTGATTAATGTGGTGTTTGAGCAATTGAATTGAAATATAATGTATGAAAAGTTGGTGATTTATATGCCTTGGATTAATTGTTGGTACCAAGCGAAGTCACTAGATTGTGCTTAAATTGATCATTTTTTACTTGAAATGATATTTGGTATGTCATTGAGCTTAAGTGATGATTTTATTGAAGGATGTTCTTAGTTTTTGAAGTGCTTGAGGACAAGCAATAGTTTAAGTTTGGGGGTTTGATAAGTTGGTATTTTACCAACTTATCTCCTCTCAATACTTAATATTTTGTATAATGTTGTTGAGAAACTAAGGCATTTATTGAGGCTTATTGGCATATTTCAGGTGTCAAGTGATTTAGAGGTGACGGTGAAGAAATCAGTTGAAAACAAGTCAAAAAAGAGCTAAAATGGACGATGGAAGTATGTCCAGTGATTTACCCTTCGCTAACGCGGAGCTTCAGAAAGCCAAACCTTTGCGAATGCGGTGAACACAACGCGTATGCGAACCACCAGAATTGAATCCATTGCGAACGCGTAGAGGCAACCGCGGACGCGAAGCTTGAAGAAGTATACCTTCGCGAATGCGGTGCTAAGGTCGAGAACGCATAGTACATTTTCTTGGCAGTTTTGGGTAGAAATGGAATTTCATGCTTTTAATCCCCAAACCATTTAACACACGACCTAGCCTATTGGAAAAGGGATCTTTGGCTTATTTTCAGTCTTCAACACTAAAGAAGAACAATTTTGGAATCTAGGGTTTGCACATACACTTGGGTCTTGAAGATTTGAAGCTTGTGGTTGAGAAATTCTTACCCATTTATGTTAATTTCTTCATTTCCTTGCTTTGTATTTAATATTTAAGTTTGTAGTATATATTTCCAACACTCAATCTTGTTTATGAAAATATTCATGTTTAAAGTGTGGATTAAATACCTTGTTGTGCTTATGTATTGAATGATTTTTCATCTTTTATGAAGTGAGTTATTGTTTCTTTAATTATTCTTATTCTTTAATGTTTACAAAGGGATTAGCTAGCCCTAGGACTCTCCCATTAACTCCGAATTAATTTTGGGAAAGATAATTTGGGGTTGGGAAAGATTAATTAACAAGAACTTGAGGCTTTAACCCTCATTTTATAGATTCTACCTAGGAATAGGATTGAACTACTTGTAGCCATATATGGGTGTGCTTAATCTCCTAATTGTGTTAGGGATAATTCAATTAGGAAGTCTTGTTAGTCTTTGGAAGAAGCTAATTGAGAATTGTTCTCTGTGGCTAATTACCATAAAATCGCTCATATTTGTAAAATCGTAAAACACATTGGATCGTTACTTGAGTGTAATTCCCGATGCATCCATACATGTAGCCATTGATCATTTTACTTGCTTTCTAGGTTAGTTTACATATTTGCATCTAGATATAAATATTTTCTAAACCAACTTCTAAGTGTTTGGCATTGCACGATAAGTGATAATTTTCTTACATTCCTAATCGCCTACATATTTTTCTCTGTGGGATTCGACCCCGACTCATAATTGAGTAATTATATTTGACACCGACCGGCTTACACTATTTTAAAGTGTAATTTGAGCGTATCAGGTAACTAGTGAAGCAATCCACAAAATACTGGAGTTCATGCTTGGCACAATTGTCGATCAAGATGTGTATATTTGGAAGCAGGGAAATCATCCTTTGGGCTAACTTGTTGAGATCCCGATATTCGACACAGACTCTAACTTTCCCACCCTTCTTCAGACAAGAACAATATTGGCTAGCCAAGTTGGATATTCAACTACCCTGAGGACCTTGGCTTTGATCTGCTTAGTAAGTTCCTCTTTGATTTTCAGGCTCATATCAGGCTTGAATTTCCTGAGTTTCTGCTTTACTGGCGGACTCGGGTTTGTGGGCCACAATGGATGTGCTTAATACAATCATATCGTCGTATGACCATGCAAAGATGCCCTCATACTCTTTGAAGAACTGAGTGTATTCCTCTTTCTATGACGGTGACAAGTGGATGTTGATGCGGGTCTCCTTGACGGTTTCACAATTTCCCAAGTTAAATATCCATTTATTCAGCCAAAATCGTAACTCTTTGAATTCCTTTCATGTATTCGAATGCGCACGCGAGTGCTTGGTATCAGTTGTGTGTCAGCGTCTTGTGACTTTCATGGGTGAGACGTGGTTTTAGCATGTTGATAATGGTCCAGTCGGAAGGACTTGAGGCCGAATTTTGTCTATGGCTTGAGTGCTGAGATTTCATTTGTGTGAGCACATGTGTCTGGGGACTTATATGTCCGTTAGTGTCCTCATTGATGGAACTTTGTGACTACATGACTACGTGGTAAGTGTGATAGATAGTTAGATGTGTTCAAGTTGTTTGATTTTGACAAGAATGGATTAGCGGGAAATGTAGAAAGAATCATTGAGTAATTGACTCAGTCTTAAGTTAGAATATGGCCTCGAGTTGTGAGTGTAGTGAAGGACCTCTCATGTTGTGTATATGTGGAGTGAAGCGGATCCTTTTGATGTGTTATGAGTTCCTGGTGAGGTCTTCTGGGTTGACCAATGCCCCAACATTGTTCATGTATTTGATTTATGATATATTCAGTTGTGTTGTAACTACTTTGTTATTGTATTTATTGATGGCATCATGTCGTACTCTCGTAGCTAGGGGTAGCATACTCAGCATTTGATGATGGTATTACAAGGATATAGAGAGGAGAAGCTTTGTGCGAATTTTTCCAAGTATGAATTTTTGGCTTAGCTCAGTAGCATTCTTGGGACACGTGGGGTAGAGTTTCCAGAAGCTCAAGATTTCCTTGACCACAACTCCAGTGTTAGTATTGCCATCAGCTTCAGGTTCTTATACCACTTAATGGGATGTCTCGAGGGAAGGCATCGGTTGTGTTCTAATGTAGGAAGGTATAGTGATTGCATGATATATTTTCGGAAGTGTATAGAGAGATATCAGTTTGAGGCTAAGCAGGCAGGGGTATCTCCTGCGGGTTGTCCTGAGGTATGTGGTCCTTATGTTGATCTGTAGTAAGTTCTTTTCTTCCAGTAAATGATGTATGTTGTAATTTGAGTCTAGATCGCATGTGGTAGTTGGCATGACCATTTCAATGGTGAATGCGAGTTTTGCATAAGATTTGAGGGTTAGATGGTTTGGGTCATATGAGCTTATGAAGGATTTAGTTCAATCTCGCCACAGTATGGTAGCAGTGATAGTGTATGGGCATCGTGAGTTATTGTTTGTCTTGATCTTTGGCTTTGAGCCAAGTGGAGGAGTCCGCTAATGATAAGATTATTACACGATTATGTGTTATATTGGTTTCAGTTCGAGGTATGTTGGTGAATCAGTTATGACCTGCAGAGGTGGAGTCTGGGAATGACTCGAGTAATGAAAATTTCTTCGATACAGGTGGTGATGTACTTTACGAATAATGGAATTTATTGAATGATTAAGTTGTACTGGTAAGTGTAGTGTGTGCAATGTATGAGTGTGCTTGTTGCTTCAAAGGTGTGGATTACTTCCCTAGTACGTGGTCTGCAAGCGGGGTGAGGTCGTTCTGTTTACTTGGTAGTGTAATTGAAATTGCGTAAAGTGAATGACGTTCGAGAATGGTTCAGACGGATTCAAGGTTATATGTAGCAATTGAGGATCTTCAAGGTGTGAAAGGGGCTAGAACTGAGATTTATGTGGAAGGTGTCAAGGCTTGTGGTGTATTTACATTATCATGGATTCTATCCATCAGTATCAGGAAAGCGAAGGTAATGACTTTAAATTCACATGAAGTCTCTCCAGGGTAAGTATTTTTAATGTGGTGCTTTGGGTATATTTGAGAGAGTATTCAGCGGCTTATGAGCCTTAGACGGTATATCTTTATGCTCGGGTTTTGTGTGGTGAGTCTGGATTGAGAATTGCAGTATTATGGCAAGAAGGAGTATCAATTCGAAGGTATGTCAAAAGGAACTTGAATAAATAGGACAGCTTGGTAGTAGGTCAGATCGGCATGATAAGGGGTATGATTAGTCCTTTGGGTGTTTACGAGGAAATGGGTGTTACATGTGTTTCTTAGCAATTCTCTTGGCATGCGTAGCTTGATTGAGTTTGAAGGATTCAATCCTGGCGTTTTAGTGTTGTACAAATGGGATTCAGAGAGTTTTTGATGGTTTCTACCACGGTTAGAGATGTATATTTCTACTAGCGTGATGACCATGTGATGTATAGTGATTTTGCTTCTAAATGGGATCAATGGAAAGTTCTTGGCTAGTTGGGTACGTAGTTGCTTATTGCTATGAAGGGGGCATGAAGTTCTCATATTTATCATAGGATTGCATGGCGTATGCGGTATTTTGTGTATAGTGGAGAGTGGCATATGTGAGGTCACGGTTCAGTTCTGGAAGAAAGGTCAGAACTGGCATTTTCAGATGATTAGGTAAAGGATACCACTATTAGGTGGCTGGATGAGAGTATACATTCATAAAGCACAATGTGTTTAAAGCAATGTGTTTGAGTAAGGGTGCCTCATTGGTGTTACGACGCTATTTTGTTGGATCGACTGCCGATATTCAAGTTTGTTGGTGGCACAGAAGAATTATACGAGTATCCCCATGGAATGATTGAGTATTGGAGACATGTTATATATTCGAGTGGTGCAGCTGGGGATCAGATATAGTAATTTGTGCGCTTCAGGGACTTTGAGACTGGGAGTTTTCATAAGCAGATTATTTCTGTAGTTGTGAACTACAAGGATGCAAGCAAAGCTAGTCAGGTTTTAGTATATGCCATGATTCAGTCATTATGAACGTTCGGAGAGTTATCTACCTGTTGTGGGTGACCAGAGTTGACTTAGAGTTATTGGTAGGCCAGTATAGGTGTGTGTTCTGCACCGAGTCGGAAGTGTTGACTCTGAATTGCTATTGTTGAGGGATGAACCATTCGATTTCCATTGATCTTATTCGTGTTTTGGAGTGATCTATGAGTTACCTTTCAGTGTTTCGAGAAGTTGTGATCATTGGTTGTATGTGCATAGGGTGCGGTTATATCGGGGCTTTATAGCGAGATTTGGATAAGGTAAGTATATAGGTGTTGCAGGATCGAGACGTGTTAGTTATGTTCTGTCTGGTTCGGCTGACATGGTATCGTCCAATTTCCCCGTGGTTATGGAAATGCACTTTGAGCACTTGATGTCGAATTTTGCATGGTTATTGATTTTGAGCAAGGTGGCTTGAGGTATTTCATGTGAACCAGCGCTTGGATGGATCACGCATTGTAGCGGCGTTATGTAGAGGTATGCTCCTTGGTGTCAGATTCGTGTGTTTTGATTTTACGGTGAGTGCCAGGCTTTTGGCATGATGTTGTGATGGTAATAGTTAATGGCAGGATGGTCCTCCCGTGTGAATCTTCCTTATTTTATGAATTGAGATCTTGGAATGTGGTTATTGAGTGCACAAGTTGCACAAGTTATGGCTCTGGATGGTATTGATGCTAATCAGACGAATGGTTGCTGGTTTCTACGTGTCTCTTCCATCATCGGCAGTATATGGAAGTGTTAGAGCAAAGCATGGTTTGATAAGAGGGTATGTACTGGTATTGAGTTGTTTGAGCAGTTATTGGGATTAGGCGTTATCGCTATGGGTAGTTGAGTCATGCGGTATGTTATGTGATTTCATCTTGTTTTACGGATATGGCTTAATACAACGTGGTGAGACTATTTCAGCTTATAGTCGTGGAAATTTGATCTTGTAAATTATTTCAGAAGTGAAAACTTGGTTTTAAGGTTTATGAGTCAGGATTGGACTTCAAAAGTTTAACTGTGTTGTGCTATTAGACCTATATGGGGTAGGGTGATGTAGGATCACCTTAGAAAGTGTGCATGGTAGGTTACACAGCAATTTTGGTGGTGTTTGGAACAACTCTAGGCACGTTCGAGGACGAGCGTATGTTTAAGTGGGGGAGAATGTAACGACCCGGTCGGTCGTTCCGTAGAATCTGCATTATATTTACTGTTTTGCTTTGTCAAAGGTTGGTTATACTGTTTATGATGTGTTAGAGTGGGTTAGCTCGAGTTTGGAATGGTTGTAGTGAGGCACTTAGCTCTGAAAAAAAGCTTTATAGTTGGAAAAGTCAACTGGGAGTTGACTTATTAGTAAACCATCTCGGAATGCAGATTTTATGGCTCGAATAGCTTCGTTAGGTGATTTGGGACTTAGGAGTGTGTTCAGAATATTTTTGTGATGTCCGGTGTAGAATTAGGCTTGAATTGGCGAAAGTTTATTTTTGGTGATTTCCCGTCGGGAGTGGAAAATAGGTTATCGGGGTTGGAATGGAATTACGGAAGTTGAACAAGTTCGTAATAGCATTTTGGATGTGTGTGCAAAATTTCAGGTCAATCAGATATGTCTCAGATAGTTTCGGCATCATTGGTGGAATTTAGAAATTTCAAAGTTCATAGGCTTGAAATTGATGTGATTTTGGTGTTTTGATGTTATTTTGAGTGTTCCGAGAGTGCAACTAAGTGTGAATGATGTTATGGGATATGTTGGTAGGTTTGGATGAGGTTCCGAGGGCCTCGGGTGTATTTTGAATCCTCAAACGAGCACTTTTGGACTTGAAGAGATTGTTGGTTATTGGTGTTAGTGCAGCAGTGATTTGTTCATCGCGATCGCATAGAGTAATGTTCAAGGCAGGAAAAAGTTGTGCTATGCAATCGCGTAAAAAGGTTTGCGATCGCATAGCTTGGGCAGGTTGAATTGTGCGGTCACGTGGAGCTTCTTGCGATCGCGTAGTGTAAATGAGGGGGCGCGTGAGGAAGTGCAAATGTTCTTCGTGATCGCGTGAATGGTTCCGCGATCGCATAGGTCAGCGAATCTTAGCATCGCGATCGCGTGGCTTATGCTGCAATCGCAGCGAGTAAAGTTGAGGGTCAATGGGTTTAGTTCTTCGCGATCGCGTGAGTGGTTCCGCGATCGCAGTGAAGTAATACCTGGGCAGTATAAATTAAATCAGTCTGCGACCTTTGCCCACTTTTCCACCATTTTTGAACGGGAATATAGCTTTTGGAGAGATTTTGAAGAGGGAAATGATTTTCTTCATTGAGGTAAGATTTTTGGACTCATTAACTCGATTATGTGTGATTAAAGACCTTATTAACAGTGTTTATTTAAGGAAAATCAGTGAAAAAAGGGGAAACTAGGGCTTGAGTTTAAGAGACATTTCAGAGGTGATTTTAGGGGTCAATCAGACTCCGATTTCAAATTTCTTTATAGGTACGGACTCGTGAGATGATGAGGGTCGGTTTGGTATAAAGTTTGTCGAGTTACGAGACGTGGGCCGAGGGGTCGGGTTTTGGATAATTTCGGGTTTTGTGCATAAAGTTGATATTTTTTTATTGGGTTTCATTTCCCTAGCATATTTTGATGTGAAAAATCTGAACTTGATAGATTTGGAGCACTCGGAAGTTGATTCGAGAGGCAAGCGTGTTGCAGAATACCTTTTCGGGCTAGTTTGAGGTAAGTAATGTCTTTAAATCTTGTCCCGAGGGTATGAAACCCCGGACTTAACATCCTTGCACGGATTTATTGAGTTGCAAAGCTGCTTTTAAAGCATACGTTTTACTATTGAGTTGCAAAGCTGCTTTTAAAGCATACGTTTTACTATTGAGTTGCAAAGCTGCTTTTAAAGCATACGTTTTATTAGTATTACTATGTTTTGGTATATTTGGCTTGTAAGCCATGTTTGGGGCCTAGTGCCGATCTGTTTCAACCCCTTGAGGGCTATTTTATGATATTCTCACTTTTTTTATCATGATTTTATACTCAGTCTTCTTGCTAAATTGTTTTGACACTCAAAGTTTATTGATATTATCTCTTGAAATGAGATATTTATTTGGGTCGAGAATCGCGTTTTATATATGGCCCGAGTGGCATGCTGAGAGTGTCTGACTGAGTGAGGTCGAGGGCCAATATTGTGAGGATGTTATGATATGAGAGAGGCCGAGTGCCTAAGAGTGATTGATGCCATGCTTTGTCTTGTTTATAGTGCTTGGGTACTAGGAGCCCCTCTAGAGTCTGTACACACCCCCACTGAGCGCAGGTACCTACTGAGTGCGAGTACCGAGTGCCGAGTGATGAGTGATTGGGAGGTATGAGTTACAGTGAGGTTGCACGAGGGGCTGTTACTGAGTGATGGTGTGGTGCTGAGGGAATATTTATGAGTGATGATTATGCCCAAGGGGCAGTTTTATGATAATATTTTACTAAGTTTTGACTATGATTCACTTCATTCTTTTATACTGATATTTTTGGGAAGATTTACTGAGAAATATTGGAAAATATACTTGTTCAAAGGATTTTTACGGAAACTGGTTTTCGAACTTATGTATACTTTTTTGAGACTTGGTATTTTACTGCTTTGTGGATTGGTGTATTTGATGTTGTGTGTTTCTTATTCTTCATACTGTGATTTATTTTCCTTACTACTAAGTTGGCGTAATCATCATTACTCCTTGCACCCCTGTATGCAGATCCATGTACTGGTTCTGAGCAGTAGCCATTTGAGTTCGTTCATCGTCAGTATTCGGGATTTCGAGGTAGCTGTCCAGCGTCCACAAATTTTCCATTTCCTTTCCTTCCTTCAGTATTTAGTATTTTGTTCTGAGACAGTGTATTATGACAGTAGTAGTATTTTCCTTATTCTTAGATGCTCGTGATCAGTTGATTCCAGTTCTGGGAAACGGTTAGACAGTTAGATTATATTATGCTTTGTTAAAGACTTAGAAACTTTTATGCTTATTATGAGGATTTATTCATGATTTTGAGAAATTTAACTAAAAGAAATGTGTAGTTATGTGATGGTTGTCTAGCCTAGTTCCACGATAGGCGCCATCACGACCTGTTAGGATTTGGGGTCGTGACAACGCAACACACCTTTTGTACCTGTAGAAGACATCAACCCCGAGTCGTGGCCATAACCATAAAAAATTCTTTGAAGCCCTTTGACACATACACAAGTCATTAGAACTAATTCTCTCTAACTCAACCGAGTCACGTGGGCTACCAAAACCAAAAGTATCTCAACTCAAAGCGCTCGCTATGAAGGGATCTTATGCGAATCCAAAGCCATTTCTTCCTTCTCTCTAATACTGCCATGATGAGTCCATATTGATATAGGAGTACCGTAAATCTAGACACCATCCACTAGCGATCTCAATCGCTATCCATACACACCGAAAGTCCTTAAATGCCACATATGAATCATGGACTCACCAGAACCTTTTTGATAGCCATTCACCTTGATCTAATCTCCAATACACATCCAATACACACCGAATAACCCGTACTTCACTAGGACATAAATAACCGAAAGTAGAAACCAAGCGATTCCTTTTTCTTTCATAATACATCCGCAATGAGCATCACACCTGAATCATCCCCAAGACCTTTATATACCTGTAAGTGATATTACGCCATGTTCCCACCAAGTCCCTTACCTAAAATCATCCTCGATGACACCTTTCTCAAATCATAGCTAATCCACAAGCGTCCCTTAGTCCAGAATTGATATAACACATGATCCTACAATCAGATCATTGGTAGAAGACTCCCTCACTTGGCTCCATGCCATATATCACATCGTCAGAAATCCACATTACCATTCCTTTATAGCTGCCGGTCCTGCACTATTAATCAACTGAATATTTCATAAACTTATGCAACACCAGTCATAAAATTCTCCAAAGACCTTGTCGAGTACATACTCATCCTTGTGACAGTCAAGCCGACTTCCCCAAATTCTCTGAAATGATAAAATATTCATTCCACTGAATAGAAGCCTCACACAAAACACACGACCTCGAATGTTAACGCAGGAGATGACCCATCGACTAGACTCAAATAAACACATTCCCATGAACCCACCATGGTCACAACAACTAGGTGACCAATTAATCCTCTAGAGTCTACACTCGTCACCAAGTTATAAAAATCTGCTTCATCCCACAAATGAACAATTGAAAGATCTACCTACAAATAAGCATCAAAGCTTGGACAAAGCATCGCAATAGAAAATAAGCACCCACACCCCTTCGCAGCCCATCCGCAATATCACAAGTTGTTGGAGCACGTTGATACTTGGTGCTCAGCATCACATACAGACAAATAGGAAGAATAAAAGTTGCAGGTTTCAAGATGAAACTAGGTCGCACAATAAGGAAAGAGAGAAGGAAAGTTTCCTTATTGCCCTATAGCATCTCGAAGATAAGTATGGACGTCATCATATCGATCTGCAAGACTCTACTAGACATTTGTTCATCACTCGTGGAACCTACGAACCTAGTGCTCTGATACAAACTTGCCATGACCCAAAATTTTACTAAGTCGTGATGGTACCTAACTGAACCTTATTAGTAATCCAAATATTATAATTTACAATTAAACTGACAAATCAACAATATATACAATAAAAACTACAATCGAATTAGGTACAACTTGTTACGCCCTGCAGTATTACGTCGATATTACGCCCTGCAGTATTATATTACGACGATGTTACACCCTGTAGCATTATATGTGAAATTGTTGTAAGATAATTAACCTCTGTTCAAGGACAATATTATTTGGAAATTATAAGCATTATGCTATTTCAAACAAGTGATGAATAAATTCGTGAAGATGAGAGGGTAAGCAAATCGAAGAAAATAAATTTTCGTCGACGTTTGACATTTTGGAATAAAATATGGTCCGAGCTAAAATACCCGGTACTTATGAACTAGCACCAAACAAGGTACCACATGACCATGATAATAAGGTGTATCAGGAGTGTTAAAAATAAGTAGTATTCTAGGTAATTTGAGATAATTCTTAATTATATGGATAATTAATTAATTGTGGGGATAATTATATTATTAAGTGGATAAGTGTCTTTAGGGGATTTCCACATGGCATAGACTAAGCCAAAGTAGAAAAATGCATAAAATGAGTCATAAGGCAAAAGGCCATCTTGTTTACACATATAGATACTTGGTCTATCTATTAGTAAGGTATGGAATTTTTCTAAGACTAAGTAAAACGACATTCCATCATTATTAAGAGAGAAATAACAATGACCAACGTGAGATTCTCTTAAATACTACAAGGTGCAACGTGAAATTCTAAACTCAAAGAAGGCCCGGTACAATCTTTCTCAAGAATATCATACGAATTTTTTCCTACTTCGATCCTCCGTTACGTATTTTCGAAAAATAGAATTGGTTCAAGTATGTTAAGGCTAAGCTCTTCCTTCATTTTGTATGATCTCGTAATTACACGAGTTTGATAACAAGACATAAAGAAAAAATAATATCCCAAAACTTACGTATATTTTCCTAGTCTTGTAAGTGATAATATTCTCCTTATCGGGACTTCATATTCAATTGACTATTTCCTTTTTCAGTCAAGAGAGAAGAAAATCTATATATACAGTATTACAGTATTTTCATTATCATAGACCTATAATCGATGGGCAGGACCCTATTGGGCAACCTCTTATCAGATGGTAAGTTATATACCGAGCCTAATGTGGCTGAGCGCCTATGAGCGAGCCCAGTTGGCTGAGATACAAAGCCTAGTATGGCCGAGCGCCTATGAGCGAGCCTACTACGGTAGAGAATTTATATATATACTGAGCCTTATAAGGCTGGACAACTATTTTACTTACTATATTGAGAGAGTTGAGTCAGTATCAATAGGTAAGCATATCTTCAGATTATCTTTGACTTCCAATTGCGTTCAGTTGTTATATTATCAGATCAGTTCACCTTTCAGTATATTACCTTACATACGCGGTACATTATTTCATACTGACATCCCTTTTCTGGGGGCGCTGCATTTTATGCGTGCAGGTTCAGACAGATAGACGGGTAGACCTCCTCACTTGGTGTCGCCCGAGTTCAGCTTGATCGGTAAGCTCCATACCCTTCGAAGTTGCCGGGTCTAGAGCTTTATGTACGTCTTATATATATATATATATATATATATATATCTTACGAGTAGATTGTGGCCCTATTTCGGATCACAGTATATCCATCAGTAGAGGCTTGTAGACATTTCCTGTATGTTGGGCTTGTAGGCCTTTTATGTATATTTTGTTGGTTTGCCAGCTGTAGTAGTTATGACGGTCTTGTCGGCCCAGCATTATAGTAATGTTTAGTCAGCATTTTCAATTTTCTTGCAATGTGTCCCTTGGCCAAAGTATGACATTATATGTTAAGAGTCCCTTAGTCGCAAGTTGGTACGCAAGGATAGGTGAGGCACTGGGTGCCTGTGATGACCCAAGGGGTCGTTTTATGAAGTTAGACTCCGTTCTAGGCTTAATATCCCTAAAGACGTTAATTTTAAATACCTCAATTTGCGTGTGCAGTCCAGGCGTGAAACCGGAAAGCTTTTATGTGAAAATATAAGAAATAATAATTTTTAGAATTAAAAATTTGGTTTTAGTTGACTTGAGTCAACATTTTGAGTAAACGGACTCAGATTTGTGTTTCGACAATCTCGGGAGGTCTGCAGTAAAATATGGGACTTGAGCGTATGTCCGGAATTGAATTCCGAGGTCCCAAGCCTTAGAAATCAATTTTGAAGAAAAATTATTCTGCTGGTTAATTCAAGAAAATAAAGAAATGAAATAATACATGAAATATATGATATCGGGCCCGTGTTTTGGTTTCGAAGCTGGGAACAAGTTCGTTATGTTATGTAAGACCAACCTGTGAAGTTTCATGAGAATCGGAGTTGTTTGATGTAATTCGGACATCCGGTTGAAAAGTTGAAAAATTTGAGTGTTCTTGAGAAACTTATGAGTTTGGAAGTTAAATTCGTAATTACAGACCCGTAGCAAAAAGAATCATCGACTTTGGATATCGTATGAGGATTTTATAGTCATTTTACTAAGATTGAAAGATTTTTCAGTATATTACGAAATTGCCACTGACAGATTATTAAAAATCCGCAATATTTGCTAATATTAAAACATACATATCTCCTTCATTATAAGGTCAAATTGAGTGATTCAAAAGTCTAACTTGACCTGAATTTCACTAGGAATCCATTGGAGACATAAGAATCTAATTTTGGGATCATTTGGAATGAAAAACAAGGCAGTATAGCTGGCAGAAAAATATATATAAAACGGGCAGACTTCTTCTTCAAATTTTCGAACCCCACAGCCCTAGGAACAAATTTCTTCACCAAATATCATCCCCAAGTCATAGGTAATTAATTTTAAACTTTACTCTTTCAATTACTCATTGTTTTCATCACTTTTAAATCAAAAACTAAGAATTTTCATGGTAAAAAAATTGAGGGTTTGCGTAAGAATTAGGAAATTTTGTAAAAATCGAATCCTTACCTCGAATTGAGGTCGGATTTTAAAACTAATTATATATTTGGGTTCGTGAGTGAATGGATAAATGTAATTTGGTCCGAACCCCGAGTTTAGACCAAGCGGGCCCGGGTCGGGTTTTCACTTTTTGAGAAAACTTAGGAATAATTATAATTTTCAATAAAGTTAGTTCCTTTAGCCTTAATTAATGATATTAAGTTAATTATGATTAGATTCGAGCAAGTTAGAGCAAGATTTTAAAGGAAAAGCTATAATTGAGCTGTGAGTGACCTACAAAATTAAGGTAAGTGTTTGGTCTAACTTTGACTTGAGGGAATAGGAATCCCCACCTGTTTGCTATGTGAAATGCATGGGCGTGGTGTATAGGTGATGTGACGAGTATCTATGCACCACCCAATTTGCCTGATAAATATGATCCCTTTCCCGTTCCCAACTTAACTAATACTTGCCTTAATTGTTCTTTGTTCATTATTATTTCTATGACTAGTTGGCTTTGTTATTTTGTTGTTAAATATTACAATGGTTATTTTGGAAAGAGTATTGGTTGTTTATTTGGTTCCCTTGTGGTACAAAATGGTTGAGTAGTTTGTCTTTTACGATATATATATATATATATGTTCCTGTTGGTTTTATTTTTGATAATATTGAGGAAGTTATGAGATTGCAGTTTAACTATTTTATTATTGTTGAGGTTTACGTGGTTGTTTGGTTTCAATTGATTGTTGCCAATTGTTGTGGCAAGTGTATTAAAAGTGTTGGTTGTTCTCATGATTTTATCATGGTACATAAAGACTGAGCTAGGTTGACAGCGTTACAGTGTTTACATATATTCTGGTTGGTTTTATTGTGAAATGATGTTGGTTGAAGCTTACGAGCTATACTGTTTTCTGTTTGAAATTGTGGAAATAAAAGTATTGTGAAAGACTTGGCCTGAATTGTAAAATTTATGAATAAATTGATATGATATGTCTGGTGGGAGTGGGTTGCACGCCGCAACAAGGAGTAATAAGGGTGGATAGGTGGGATCGGGTTGCACGCCGCAACAGGAGTAATAAAGGTGATATATTTAGGGAGGAACAATAATGGGGGACAGGTGGGAGCCGATTGCACGCTGCAACAAGGAGCGATAAGGGAGAAAATTTACATTTTCTTACTGATTTTCAAAGAAAAATAAAGATTTGAAAACTTACTATTTTATATTACTATTTTTAATATTTTTGCACAACTTTTATTTAAAGTTAAAGTTTGGAAGCTTCTGCTAGTGGCGGGGTGGCAAGGCCATGTTGTTCAGTTGGAAGCCTAAGCCAATAAGGTACGAAATTTGGAAAATTATTTGAGAATTGGTTATGGCTGAGGCCTGGAAAAGGCGGCTGAGTTATTTCATTGTTGTTGTAGTACTTAATTATTTTTTTAGATTTCCTTCTTGCTTTAAATATATTGTCTCGGTTATATTTTCTTGTTCGTGTAGAATTGTTTTATTTCGATATTGTATATATTATTGTCACAGGTTATATGTTGTTAATGCCCCTCCGTAGCCTCGTCACTACTTCGTCGAGGTTAGGCTGCACTTACTCAGTACATGGGATCGGTTGTACTGATACTACACTCTGCACTCTTTTGTGCAGATCCAGGTATCGACCAACAATAGAGATATTTAGAGCGGCTATTCATTTATTCGGAGACACGAGGTATATCTGCCGGCGCAGATCCCGAGAGTCTTCTCCTATTTTTATAAAACTTTTTTATTATATTCAGAACAGTTACACTATTTCTTTCAGCCCATTATTTGTAGTATTCTTAGTAGTTCGTGAATTGTGACACCAGACCTGGGGTAGTTCTAGAGTTAGTTATATAATTAGTTCGTGGCTCGGTTTATTTAAGTGTTTATTATTTTATGTTTGGAATTATTCATTGTATGTCAGTAGCTTAAGTTTATTTTATAATTGTTTATTATGTTTAAATGGATAATCAAAGGTAAATAGCTAATCGAACTCTAACATTGGCTTGCCTAGCAAGTGTGGTGTTAGACGCCATTACGATCCCTAAGGTTGGGAATTTGGGTCATGACAAGTTGGTATCAGAGCACTAGGTTGCTTAGGTCTCACAATTCACGAACAAACTTGGTAGAGTCTGAAGGATCGATACTGAGACGTTTGTACTTATCTCTCAGAAGCTATGAAGTTAGGAACAATTTCACTTCTATTCTACTCCATCGTGCGAATTTGTTCTACCATTGATGATTGAACTTTCCTACTCTTGTCCTCTCACAAATCTCGACAACACGCAAAGCGTCTACGACCGGACAAGAGATGAAGCCCCAATGACAGCTACGATCAAGGGAAGAGACAGAAGTAGAGCTCAGTCTAAAGCTTGAACATCAGCACCTATTGTACAGTCTCAAATGGATCTAGACGCGGAGGTTCTAGCTCAGTCGGTATAGGTTGGACTAGTCCATATCCCAGAAGGATTTATAGCTACTCCAGTATTGCATAACATGGGAATAAGTTGAAAGCAACAGTGTTGATTTATATGAGCTGTGAAGTTTAACATTGTGGATTGTCAGACATTGTGACCTATGACTTCGTGCCAAATAGGGAAGTCCACTATCAAGGAATAGATTGTGGGGTCATGTGTTATATCGGTTTTGGCCTGGAATGTATAAGGCCTGAGATTTTGCAAGAGATAAAGCTGGGACTTGCGATATGTCTGCCCCCTTAATAACCCTACACCTCAGTACCAAAGAAGTTATATAACCAACTTTAAATCTGCAGAAGGTTTACTCTGTGTAGAAGTCATGGTTGCGGATTGTGGGGTGCTCCATAGGGAGTACAGTGGTTGACAAGCTTCTAGAATACATGGTTCGTGCAAAGATTTATCGGTATAGAACTCTACTTTTGTGATCATTATGTGTCAATAGAGATGAGAGTTAACCCAAAAGGATGATGAAAACGTATATGAATAAAGGGGGTAGCTCAGCAGTGTTGAGTTAATATAGTAAAAGAAGAAAGTGGCCGCCGGTGGTTGTGACAAGCCTACGAAGATGATGACTAGCCAATGCAGCATCAATTACTTGACTCATTTCTCATAATGCTTTTGAAAGATTTATTTCTCGGACTCTCCATAATACATGGCGCATAAGGTTTGAGCGGTTGCGTCAGGTCATATGACGGTGTTAGAATATGTCATCAGGTTCGATAAGGCAGCCCATCGCACTCCTACTCCGATTTATCTAGCTAGAGAGCAAGTCCATAGACTCATTAAAGGACTCAAATGTGATTGTAAAATTTTTGTGCGACTCAGGGCAATTGATACTTTCATTCGGCTAGTGGTAGAAACTATCCTAGACTTGGGAGAGTCATATTTCATCAGAGCACTTAGGCGACGTGCCCCATTGCAGTTACAATTCAATCTACATTACCAACTAGGGAAAAAGGGGTCGAAATGTTGAAGGTGGAGGTCAGATTCCTAGAGGTGGAGACCCAGCATGTTGATATATTTTCTATGGTATGGCTGAGGTCGTTATATCAAATGGTGCCATTACAAGAAAAATGTCTAGTTATTATAAAGTGATGATTTCCTTAAATTTAATTCGGTTATGAGTATTTAAGAAAGTCATCCTAATATGCTCCACTCTCGGGTGAGCTTCGTAACTCTAAAATTCACTTATGTGAATACTTGTATTGATAAATTCTATGAAGATAATTGTGTCTATCATTACGTATTGTAATTTTGTTTAACGGAAGATATTTAAAAAAAGGAGATTAGAAGTTTCTTGGGTTTGGCGGGTTACTACCGACATTTTGTGGAGGGGTTTTCATCTACATCAGCCCCTATGACTAAATTGACTCCGAAAGGTTCCCCATTCAAATGTCCAAACGAGTGTGAGGCAAGCTTTCAGAAACTCAAGACAACCTTGATTTCAGCACCCGTGTTGGTGTTACCATCAGGTTCAGGTTCTCTCACGGTGTATTGTGATGCATCTCGTATTGGACTTGGCGCAATATTGGTGCAAGATGGAAAGGTGATTGCATATGCATCTCGACAGTTGAAAGTCCATGAGAAGAATTATCTGGTTCATGAATTAGAGTTGGCAGCCATTGTTCATGCATTGAAAATTTGGAGGTACTATCTTTATGGCGTGCTATGTGAGGTTTTCACTGACCATCGCAGTCTCCGGTATTTATTCAAGCAAACGAATCTTAACTTGAGACATAGGAGATGGTTAGAGTTACTGAAGGGTTATGATTTCACCATATTATATCACTCAGGGAAGGCCAATGTGGTGGCCGATGCATTGAGTAGAAAGACGTTGAGTATGTGCAGCCTTGCGTATATTCCAGTTGGTGAGAGACCGTTGGCTTCAGACATTCAGACATTGGCTAATCTGTTAGTCAGGTTGGATATTTTGCCCAGCAGTGTTCTAGCTTGTACAGTTGCTCAGTCTTCTCTAATTGACCGTATCCGGGAGCGGCAAGATGATGATCCACATTTGGCGGTCCTTAGGGACACAGTTCGGCATGGTGATGCCATGCAGGTTACAGTTGGAGATGATGGTGTTTTCAGGATGCAGGGTCGGTTATGTGTGCCTAATGTTGATGGCCTTTGTTAGTTGATCCTTGAGGAGGTCGCAGTTCTAAGTATTCTATTCACCCAGGTGCGACTAAAATGTACCAAGATTGGAGGCATCATTATTGGTGGAGAAGGATGAAAAAGGACATTGTGGCGTATGTGGCTCGTTGCTTAAATTGTCAGTAGGTAAAGTATGAGCATCAGGGACCTGGTGGTTCGCTTCAGCAGATAGAGATTCGTTGAGTGGAAGTGGGAGCGTATCACTATTGACTTCGTTGTTGGACTCCCAAGGACTCAGAGGAAATTTGACACAGTTTGGGTTATTGTGGATAAGCTGACTAAATCAGCACATTTCATTCCTGTGGCAAGTACTTATACTTCAGAGCGGTTGGCTGAGTTATATATTCGGGAGATAGTTCGCCTTCATGGTGTGCCCGTATCTATTATTTCTAATCGGGGTACGCAGTTTACTTCGCACTTTTGGAGAGCAGTTCAGTGTGAGTTGGGTAGCCGAGTAGAGTTAAGTACAACATTTCACCCTCAGACTGACGGGCATTCTGAGCGTACTATTCAGATATTGGAGGATATGCTCCACGCTTGTGTTTTTGACTTTGGAGTTTCATGGGATCAGTTTTTGCTGTTAGAGGAGTTTGCTTATAATAATAGTTATCAGTCGAGCATTCAGATGGCTCCTTATAAGGCGTGACATGATAGACAATGCAGATCTCCAGTTAGATGGTTTGACCCGGGAGAGGCTCGGTTGTTGGGTACAGACTTAGTTCAGGAGGCCTTATATAAGGTCAAGATTATTAAGGAAAGACTTCGTGCAAATCAGTATAGGTAAAAGAGTTATGCCGATCGTGAGGTGGCATTCATTGTTGGAGAAAGAGTATTGCTTCGTGTGTCGCCCGTGAAGGGTGTTATGAGATTTGGGAAGAAGGGCAAGTTGAGCCCTAGGTATATCGAGCCTTTTGAGAGTCACGACCCAAAACCCGGTTAAGGTCGTGATGGCACCTAACGGCGAGGTTAGGCAACCCAACATATGAATACTTAGGAGATACTACCCCAGAACTCGGTATTCCAGTTATTTACAATTTATAACAAATATAATACGGAATATAACAGCGATATGAGGTCAGGCCGTAGATACCAGCTGAACCACAGCTAGGCCAAAAATATACAACCCCGAAAACCCAATCATAACTACAACAAGTGTGTGCCAGGACTAGTTTCACAGTGTCAACGGGCGGCTACATAGATACAGCAACTGAAATATATTTATACAAAAATACAAGCCGCAGTCTGGAACAAAAGACTGAGCAAAATGAAACTAGAAGGCTCCAGAGGTGCTATCAGGATGACGCCAAGAAGATAGCTCACCGTATGGAGCGACACCGCGATCAGTATCTACCAGCGGACGGACGACCAGACGGACCAGCCTCAACACCTGCATAATCAAGTGCAGAAAAGAAAATAAAGTGCAGCATGAGTACATATAAACAAATATGTACCCAGTGAGTATCCCGTCTAAACTCGTAAAGAGTAGTGACGAGAGGTAGAATATATACTCACTAAGGTCCGGTACATAATAAAATAAGGTACATGCCGAGCAATAAATCAGGTGAGAAAATACATCAAGTATAAGGACATGTAATCAACAAACATGTAACTGATCTTAAACATAACCTTTCTTTGTAAACTGATCATATGTATCACTTGTTTTCCTTCTCATTATCTAAAATTGTCTTATCTTGTTATCTCAATTATTCACTTTCCAAAACTCAGTATCGTTTCTCAACTCACCATCGCACGATCCCAACTCAATGCAAATGCTTATATATGTATATATATATATATATATAACCGACACGGACAAGACTATCGGCCGAAGTCATAAGGGTGGGTCATAGGACTGACTCGGTCATAAAGCTCCACACGCTCGCGAATCATACCTGCGACTCGTGCGCTGACTCGATAAAATCTCCACGCTCGCGAATCATACCTGCGACTCGTGGGCCAATATCTCTCCCTGCTCGCGAATCATACCTACGTCTCAGGGGCCAATGATATAAATATATATACTCTCCCGATCACGAATCATACCTGTGACTCGGGGTAAATGATGTAAAGTAAGACCCTCCCCTATCACGAATCATACATGTGACTCGGGGGACGATAAAAATAGTAGTGTAATTCTTCCCTGATCACGAATCAAACCTGTGACTCAGGGG
>ML248312.1:318-18654 GCA_005239495.1 Nicotiana undulata | reverse complement strand
CTCAGTCAGACACTCTCAATTTGCCCTTCAGGCCATAATATACAGGGTTCTCGACCCAAAACAGTGATTCATTTTCAAGAAGTAGTATCAAAATACTATGAGTGTCAAAAAAATTTCATAGAAAAGACTGAGTGAAAAATCATAACGTATCAGTGAGGAAAATAGTAAAACATGACACCCGAAGGGTAAACAAGTCGGCACTAGGCCCCAAACACGGCTTACAGCCCAAAACATATCATAATGTATACATACTAATTAAGCAAAGGCTTAAAAATCGGTTTCGCAACTCAATAGTCGCCTAAATACGGAAGATATTTCCAAAGTTCCAACCTTTTCATTTCAAAACCCGTGAAAGGGTGCATAGTCCGGGGTTTCATACCCTCAGGACAGGATTTAAAGACATTACTTACCTCAAAACTAGCCCGAAAACTATTCCGCAATGCGCTTGCCTCTCGAATCAACCTCCGAAGGCTCCAAATCTACCAAGTTCAGATTTTTATCATCAACATATGCTTAAGGAATAAATTCCAATTGAAAAATATCGAATTTAACTCAAAAAATCCGAAACCGGTCAAAACCCGACTCCCGAGCCCGCATTCCGAAACTCATAAATTTGTACATAAAAGTGTTCTTCATATTCTCACGATTCCGTACATATAAAGAACACCAAAATCGGAGTCCGTTTGACCCCTCAAATCGACCCTTGAAGGTCTCATAATCTCATGCCCCAAAATCCTATTTTTCTACTATTTTCATGAATTAAAGGTTGGGATTATGGTCTATAATTACCCATAATCGAGTTTTAATGACTTNTAAAAGGGGGTTTAGGTCGCGGAGGAAATATTTAAACACTGCCCAAGCTTTTGTTCTCCGCGATCGCAGCCTTGGCCCTGAGATCGCACAGTGTTAGGGATTTTGACTTCCGCGATCGCACAGCACTCCTGACCTCCCAACCCCACGCGCCCCAAACGCTCTACGCAATCGCAAGAAACCTCACGCGACCTCACTGCCTAACCTGCTCGTTCTCTGCGATCGCGGGCATACTTATGTGATCGCAGAGAGTAAGTCTTGACCCCTCTCAAAATTCTCTATGCGATCGCGACTCCCTTTATGCGATCGCAGAGAGTAAAAATCTGTTGCACTGACACTAGAAAACCAGCAATTGTTCTAAGTCCAAATGAGTCTGTTAATCACCCGAAATCAATCCCGAGCCCCTCGGGACCCCAACCAAACTTACCAACATATCCCATAACATCATTCAAACTTAGTTTCACTCTCAAAACACCAAAACTAACATCAAAACTCCAAATTCACATCGGATTCAAGCCTAAGAACTTTGAAATTTCTAAAATTCACCAATGATGCCGAAACTATCCAAATCAACTCCGTTTGACCTGAAATTTTGTAGACAATTCCAAAATGACATTACGAACTTGTTCCAACTATCGGAATTCCATTCTGACCCCGATAGCCTATTTTCCACTACCGACCGAAATCGCCAAAAACTAACTTTCACCAATTCAAGCCTAATTCTACACCGGACATCACAAAATTATTCTGAACACACTCCTAAGTCCCAAATCACCTAACGAAGCTATCCGAGACATAAAATATGCATTCTGAGGACGTTTATCAATAAGTCAACTCTTAGTTGACTTTTCCCATTTTTAAGGTTATTCTTAAGGACTAAGTGCCTGAATTCTCATTTAACCATTCTGATTCCAAGTTGATCAACTCTAACACATTAATAACAGAATAACCAATCTATAATAAGTCAATAACAACAGTTATAATGCAGATTTTTTATAACGACAGACCGGGTCGTTACAACTGTCTGGATGCCTGTTTTAACCCATAAAGGGACTTTTTCAAGAGACAAACTTGATTAGGTTTGGGTGGAAAAATACCTGCAGGGAATTTCATATAGACCTCTTCGTGAAATTCCCCATGTAGGAATGCATTGTTCACATCAAGTTGTGACACCCCCAACCTTTCTTCACATCCACAGTCAAAAGACACCTTATGGTGGTCATTTTGACCACTGGTGAAAAGGTTTCAAAATGTTGAAGATCAGAACCCCCATATTGATTCAAAGAATAATGAAGAAGCAAGAGAGAAGAAGAGGTGAGAAGAATAGGTGAGAAGAAGATGAAGAAGTGAGAAGAAGGTTTCGGAGTCTCCAAGGAAACGTTTGACCTTATGTCTAAAGTGATTTTGCTGAGTGAAAAGGAAAAACTTCTTCATGAAATTTGATGTCCCTGAATACAAATACCCTTTTTGTATCTATGTTTGTATCCCTTTTGACCTTGTGCATATCCTAGGAATATACAAGACTTAGCTCTAGGTTCAAATTTTCCTCTGTGCTGAGATAAAGTTGACACATAGCACAAACATCCAAAACTTCTTAGAACCTCATATTTAGGTTCTTTCCCAAATAGAACTACATATGGTTTTTCCCTTTCAACACCTTTGAAGGGAACATGTTTATCAAAAATGTTGCAGTTAAAACACATTCTCCCCAATATTGAAGAGGAACCTTGGATTGGAATAGTAATCCTCTAGCAATTTCTAGAAGGTGTCTATGTTTCCTCTCAACTACACCATTATGTTGAGGTGTAGCTACACAAGAGGTTTCATGAAGGATCCCTCGTTCTTGAAAAAATGTGGATTCTTGTGTTCCCTTTCCCAATTCCCAAGCATTGTCTGATCTCACCCTGTTTACTTTCTTATTAAACTGCCTTTCAACCATAGAAAGAAAAGACTTCAAATTTGGAAAAACATTGCTTTTGGTACTTAATAAGAAAGTCCAGGTTGCCCTACTGAAATCATCAACTATGGTCAAAAAATAGTTGTACCCATTGTATGTAATAGTCTTAAAAGGACCCCAAGTATCTATGTGGATGAGGTCAAATGGAGATGTTGTTCTGACTTGGCTAATGGGAAAAGGGAGCCTAGTTTGCCTTGCCTTAGCACAGATGTCACACACATTATTAAAATCTGAAGGAAAATTAACAAAACTGAATTTCTTCATTACTGAAAAAGGCAAATGCCCCAACCTTACATGCCATTGAGTTACATTAAAAACAACGTTAGCAAAAACTGAAACTGGAAAGGGAACATTACTAGGTACTAGACTGGAGTCACTTCCTTTGGAATGGAAATTACATATTGACTAAATAGAATTCTAGACTCTAAAGTTCTAGGTTGGGGTAGATATAATCCATATCTTACTTCACCAAAAACTTGTCCCATCCTCGTTAAAGGGACCTACAATAGACATTCACTAGAAGTAAGGTTGATGATGCATTTGAATTGAGTGCATAACTTATGAACAGATAACAAGTTATACTTAAAAGATGCAACATAAAGGACTCTTTCTATAATCATATCAGGTTGAATGCAAACCTGCCCTATGTGTGTGAAAAACAGCTGAAAAGAATTAGGCAAACTTACATGTAAAGGCACGGGTAAGGGTGATAGAGTTAGGAAAGATTTGGAATCAAAACACATATGTTCGGAGGCACCTGAATCAATTGTACAGGTTTTAGTATTAAAAACAGCAAGACATGTTCCTGAATATTAGAGAATAGTACCAGCAACTGCATTGGCACTAAATTCTGAGCTTGCATTTCCTGTATTCCCAACCTACACCTGCCTGATTATGTTTACCAGTTCAGAGACATGTTCTTTACTAAAAAATTATGTCTGATTGTTTAGCTTTCCTTCATTGTCTTCACCAGACTTTCCATCACCTTGCTGATCTGATACTACAACATTTGATTTTATTGCTGCTCCTTGAAAATTTCCACCCTTGGTAAATTGGAATTCATCAGGAAATCCTATAAGTCTGTAGCAATCAGCCCCTTATATGTCCTATCTTTGAGCAATGGCTGCAAGTAACATTAGGATTAAACTTAGACTTCTTTGTCTTAGACTTATATTGTGTGTTTCCTGATTTTTGCTGAGAACTCCACCCTTTTTGCACTAGGTTATTTTTCGGTGAGAATTTGTTTTGTGATCCTACCATAAAAGAAGCCCCATTAGTAGGATATTTTGGACTCATATAGATCTCCCTTTGGCTCTCATCTTGTAGTAGGAGAGAGTAAGTCTGATCCATGCCAGGAATAGAACTGAGCATGAGATTGTTTCCCCTTGCTTGTGCATAAGCGTCATTCAGTCCCATTAGGAATTGAATGACCATTTGGTCTTCCATGAACTTAGCCATCTTCTTCTTACCATCACAGTTACATGCACAAGTGCACCCCAGGTGTGAGTTAAGTGAGTCCAGCCCATCCCATAGTCTCTTAAGGGTGGTTAAATAACCCGATATGCTTCTGTTTCCCTGAATTATTTTTGAAATTTCCTTCTGCAGATGGTATAGCTTTGCTCCACTTGACTATCCAAACTTGTGTTCCAGGCTTCTCCAAAGATCCTTAGCAGTTCTTGAGTAGATGACACAGTCACTTATCTTTTTGGTCAAAGAGTTGACCAACCAAGAGGTGACCATGTCATTGCACCTACTCCACAATGGATAATCTTTGTCATCCATTGTTGGTTCAACACAAGATCCATTGATGAAGCCAAGTTTGTTCTTGGCCGAGATTGCAATGAGGACAGATCTCTTCCAACCTGGGAATCCTCTTCCATCGAATGGTGAGCTCACCACACCCATTCCTGGAGTATCAGAAGAGTGCAAGTGATAAGGGTGATTGGAGTCATTGGTGACTCCACTGTTTGTGGATCCAAAGACAGAGATAACAGTTACAGCTTCTGTACCAGACATGATGAATCCCCAAATGGATAAGAAAGAAGAAATTAGATAGAAACTTGAGATAATTTGTGACTGGATCGAGCTAAATCTGCTCTGATACCATGAAAGGAAAAAAAGGATTGAGATTTGTGAAATTTCTTCTGTGTAATTTTATTCCATGCATCTTGATTGTATACAAATCTATGTATAGATACAAAAGAATATAAATAAAATATTCCTATACACTTGTACTATATCATATTGGCTAATTATCTAACTAACTAACAGAAATATTCTTTACAATGGGTGTATGCATGTGTTATTCACGTGTGGAAAATTCTATCCCTTTCCTCATCTGAAATGAGAACCATTAAATGAATGGCTATGATTTAGCCTTCTCTTAACAAACCAACGTCCCAGATGAAGTTGGGATTTTAGCATCAAAGCTTATGATCTTGACACGTGTCACTCCTTAAAATAAGATTAGTGTTTCAGCAAAATCTCTTTAGACATGAGCTCAAACGTTTCCTTGGAGACTCCGAAATCTTCTTCTCGCTTCTTCATCTTTTCTCACTTCTTCTTCTCTTGCTTCTTCATTATTCTTTGAATCAATATGGAGGTTCTGATCTTCAACAATTGATTGATTAATTATAACTAATAAAGTTCAAACACTATATTTTTCCAATAATTTATCAAGTCAATGGATAACTAAAATGTGGTGTCTTTTGAACCAGATAAAAGTGGTGTATTGTTAAAACTAATACTTCAAGAAGCAAAATTTAAATTAACAAGTTGATTTGTGATATTAGACTGCCATTAGAAACACGTCGACAAGAATTTTCTCTTTATTTCTCTAACTCCAATGCGAACAACCTAATTTGGCCGAAATGATTCTTTTTCTTTGTCCAAAAAATGATGTTTAATGTTGGCTCAATATTAAGCAGAAATATTTTTTGTTAAAAAAAAGGTGCTGAATTTTTTCTTAATATTTACAATAAGGACCAATCTGGTAAAATTTTGAAAGCACAAAAATAGCTTAATCAACTTCACCTTCCAGCTCTCAACAGTACTCTCAGGCCAAACTTGTCTCCATAAAATTTTGAAAGCACAAAATAGCTAAATCTTGCTAGTCTAATTCACATCTTAAACCATAGAAAAAATGTCCAGTTTCACTATGCAAATCTTAACAATATCCTCATTTTCCACTCAAATGTACCCATCTTCTGATTATTTCACTCAGCTAGTACAGAAAAAATCTCCAACCAAAACAAGAACAAGGAGAGCAAGAATTGAAATTTTGGCCATGGCTAATGCTAATTCAGATAAAAATGAAAACCCCACTAAGTTAATTACCTTTTTGGGTAAAGGGGGTTCTGGTAAAACCACTTCTGCAATATTTGCAGCTCAGGTTTGTCAATTCATTACTTAATTTTTGCTTTAAAGATTCAATCTTTACGCTTAATTCTATCTTGTGTATACATTAGATGGGAATGTTATATTTACTACATAATTTTGCTTTAAAGATTCAATCTTTTAAATGCATTAGATGTTATCTTTACTAGTATATAAATTTGCTTTAAAGATTCAATCTTTTTGCTTTCTTTCATCTGTTGTTATGTTATCTTATTGATATAAAATGTGGGGTTGTATTAATGCTTTTAAAATTAACATTGGGTTGTGTGAGAGGATAAGAATTGCTTGTTTGGCAGATGTTTACCCTCAAATTCGGATAACAATTAAACTTATATTGTGGTTTTAAGGATATGTGACCAATACCAATTGATAAACAAGGAATCAAACAGATGAATTAGACAACAAAATAAATCAAACCAGTATGTACGGAAAGCCTCGACCTCGATTTGGGGTAGTCTCGAGGTGGAATAGCAAGAACAGTAAATGATAAAGCAACTCATGATGAACAGTAAGTGGAATAGCAAGAAAGTAACGTGTGTATGTATTTTTATCAGTGAATAATGATGATTACAAATGAATGAGATTCCTCTTTATATAATAGAGGAGTCCTATATAAGGTACACTTCTAATTATAGTAGGAAATCATATAACATCTGATTAACCGTCGTAGATTGATCATATCTGAGATTCACGCCACGATCCTCGACCTATTGCGGATATCTCGCCCTTTCCGTTATCAAGCTAGACCGATGTCCACAAGCTATACCGATGTCACTTCGGAGTCTGTACCTTTCTGGCTTGGATTATCAATGTCGACCTCGGTCTGAAAAGAGGTTTCGATTTCGGACTCGATGTCCTAGATCTTCGACCAAAGAGTGAAATCGGGTAGCCCCGATTTCTACCGTATACAGCAGATATGTAAGATGAGAAATGCTTTCATTTGCTTGTTTGGCATTAGATGTTATCTTTATTGGGCATGCTTGTATATTGGAGTATTAAGATTTGCTTGAAGAAGGGCTTATGGTTTTTGATTTTATTGGGTGAGATAAAAACAGGAGATTCCTCAATATGTATGGTGTATTCGGCTTAGCGAAGTAATTGAGTAAACTGTAAAATTCAAGTTTTTGTTGAGTTTTAAGGTACAAGACTTGTACACTCGATTTTTGAGTGTGTAAATCAGGAGAAAGATGGTACCTTTTATGTTAAATTATGAAGAAATAAAGATTGAGATATGTTTCTCTGATTTTTCTTCTAATATATTTAAAATTTCAGTCGAAGGTATAAAGCTTAGTTTGAGTACTCCGATTAGCTATTCGTGCACTTGTGATTAAAGTTGTTAAATGATTTATAGTCTCACCATCTAGTTTTAGTCGTGTCTATTACTTGTCTTAAGTTTTTGACCGAGCAAGGCAACTGGACTTTAGCCAAAACTAAGTAAAGATTGAGTTTTTCTGTTGGCTAAAATATTTCTTTTAGCTGAGTCAAGCTATGACTTATGAGGTTTTGTAACGAGTATATTCAAGAAAACTCAGAATAGGAGAATAAGTCATTATCTTTCATCATACTTAATTTCATGATTTGTTTCATTTGTCTTAACTAAAATGATTGTTACTGATTCTCTGGCTCTATTTTCCCCAATAAATCGTAACAGCATGTTCTTCTGCGGCAGTTCGTTATCTTGGCATTAGCAGTGCAATTTCTGTTGTTTTATACCTTTCATTTTTCTTTTTATGTTCTATGATGTTATTATTATGTTTATCCAGTACTCGCACATAAAGATAAAGAGACAATAACATTGACCCTTGATTCTGATCCTGTCTCCCTGTAAAACCTTAACTAATGCTGTATCATATCAAGAATCACGAGTCTCTATAAAGTTAGGTAGACTAACTAGCCATGTTCTTTTTCTTACCAGCATTATGCAATGGCAGGGCTCAAAACATGCTTGGTGATACATTCTCAAGATCCTACAGCTGAATATCTTCTGAATTGTAAGATTGGGACAATGCCAGTAACGTGTAGCGACAACCTCTCAGCTGTTAGATTGGAAACTACAAAAGTTTGTTCTTCTTTAATCCCTACTTCACCTGTCTTCCTGCAATTTTGAGATTATACATTTGGTTGAGATTCATTTATCATCAGTAAATGCAGATGCTCCTTGAACCTCTCAATAAACTGAAGCAAGCGGATGTTCGTCTTAATATGACTCAAGGAGTTCTTGAAGGGGTGGGTGTGTAACTTAGTGATGCGATAATCTGCCATTCTTTTGCCAGAAAATGGATGAGTAACTCTTTAAGTAACTTTTTTCAAAATGTAGTAGGTGGTCGGAGAAGAGCTCGGAGTACTTCCTGGAATGGATTCCATATTTTCGTCCCTCGCACTCGAGCGGCTTGTTGGATTTTTCGTAAATGCCGTTCAACAGAATAGTAAAAAAGAGAAATTTGACATTATTATATATGATGGCATGAGTACTGAAGAAACGATAAGGATGATTGGTGCGACCAGCAAAGCAAGGTTAGGTCATCTCAAGACTTGTTATATGCATATATGCCAAAACTGATGTGGCAAATCATAGCTTTATTTCCATGCACAGATTATACTTAAAATATCTCCGCAACGTAGCTGAGAAAACTGATTTGGGAAGGCTGGCAAGTCCCTCTCTTTTGAGACTTGTGGACGAAGCCATGACTCTAAGCGGTAGAAGTCTTAATCTGAATGGGAAAACGAGTTCAGAAATTTGGGACTTTTTAGAACAAGTATTGGAGGTATGCCAGCTACCGATCTATTTCAAGATGCCGTCTATTTTTAACTAAAGGTTTTATTGGTTTTGCATGCTGCAGAGAGGGTCTACAATATTTGCAGAACCGAAAAAATTTGGTTGCTATCTTGTGGTCGATCAAAATAGCCCTGCGTCTTTGGCTTGTGCTTTACGTTACTGGGGTTGCATAATCCAGGCTGGTGCACAGGTTTCTGGTGCATTTTCTCTTGCATCGCCAAATTCAAGTGGAGAACTAGGAGCGACGATTAATGACTTTTCACCTTTGCCTTCTGCTTTCGTTCCGCATATCTCAATGGCAACCCAATTGGATTGGAGCAACATTATGCAGCATACTCATAGTGAGAGTGCACGGAATCTTCTGACTGTAACAGCTAATAAGACCAGCATTCCTCCTGTTATTTTTGATCCAGCCAACAAAACGGTCACACTTCTCATGCCCGGTTTTGACAAATCGGAAATCAAGCTATATCAAGTATGTATTATGGTTTGTTTCACCTTTTTGCATTATGTCTACATCCTCTTGTGAACTTCAATGCACTGAAATTCTTCACTAAGTATTGGATTATTTTGGTAACAGACCTTTATGAAATGCTCAACGGAGCATTTTTATATTAGTTTTCAGAAGTGAGGGGAATTAAAAATTATTAAATCTCTGGAGCAGGATAAGACACAGTTTACCTGTTTAGTCCCCCTACTTGTCTAGCATATTAAAGTTTGTTAAAGCTAACCGAGTGATTCAAACCGGAAAACTGCAAAGAACTCTGACTAATGAAACATTGCGCTGATGCTTATATTTATATGAAACACCATACTATGCAGTTGAGTGATTACAATCATCTGTAGCTTCCTATTCTAGGATATGATACGATTTTGGCTGCTAATATAGCTGCGTTAAAGTGAACTAACTTGTGATAGGTTATCCAAGTTGATAGTGCCTTGACTATTTGAAGTGACTATATGTCCAAAGGCTCATTGTTGTTGTTGTTGTTGTTGTTGTTCTCCTTTCTTTCTGTCTTTTGTTTTAGACCGGTCGTTATGAGTTCTAAAACTCCATTTCCCGGTTTCCCTATTTGAGACTTCCCGTAGGTTCATTGGATGCTACTAAAATCAAATTAAAAGGTGAAATTAATCAGGATTTCTGGTTATTGCAGTTTAGAGGAGGGTCTGAGTTGTTGGTAGAGGCTGGTGATCAAAGACGTGTCATTCGTCTACCATCTCAACTTCAAGGGAAGGTTGGAGGTGCCAAATTTGCAGACAGAAATCTCATTATTACAATGCGATAACAGATGAAATCAAGAACCTTCACCTACATGTTCATCGACAAGCATGCAGAGTCACTTCACATAAGCTGTTGAACACTCAGTTTTATGAGTTTCTACATGGCCAAGCAGCGAATAAATGTTTAAGTCTCTTGAAACTATTTGTATGGTCACGAGTTGTTGACGATAACGACAACAACAACCCAGTGTATTCCCACAAGTGGGTCTGGGAGGGTAGGATGTACGCAACTTTACCTCTTCCCTGTACGGGCAGAGAGGCTGTTTCAAGTTGTTGAAAATGACACTCTTAAATATTAGAAGTTAACACGCCTAAATGCTTGAATTTCTTTATATCTCAATAGTTATATCACTTATCAAATTTGCAGGACTAGAATGAATAAGGTGTCTTTTCTTTTTGCTATTGCACAATGCTTATACCCTGAAATGTGCAACGGTGAATATACTACAGTAATTAAATTTCACAGAAATGAGGATTTTTGCCTTCTACAAACTAGGCCCCAGAAGAGGGACAGGTTTTCACTTTTGCCCCAAAAGCAGAACAAATGATACAACATCTTTAACAACTTACTGCATTTTTTCCTTATCATGAATTCATGACTATGGAATTCCATACTTCACTCATTGTTTAATGTAGTTTTCTCTGTGTTTTCCAATACAATGTTTATCCTTCAACTTTCTTTTAACTAATCTGTGCTATCTGATATTCTCCTTGAGTTATTCACCTTTTGAATTGTACAGAAGTCCAAGATAGAGTAAGTTTGCTATACTTGGAGAAAATGATGAAATTTACAATGACCAAAACCAAAATACAGATATTCTCATTGTTCTTGTGTAGTCTCTTCTGTTTGTGAACTTTTGACACGACTCCTTAATTCTTCAAAAGCTTTCATGCTTTCAGCATCAAATCCTCCAGCAAACTGAAAAGAAAAAGAAAAAGTTGTAAATTCATTAATCCGTAACTCTACTAAAACATGTTTAATTTGTTAAAAAAAGATTGGTATTGTTTGCAGGTATGGTATAAATACCTGATGAACTCTGAAAGCAAAACGAACCCCTTGAAGTATCAAAAACTCTCTGTTTGGTTCCTTCTCAGGTCCACCCATGGCATCAAGCTCTGATGCTACACGTTTCATGTACTTCCTCGCCAATTGTACCGATGAAAGCTTGATCTGTAGAAGAAAACACCGATACTTATATGCCATAGACAGATCATCTCTCTGCACACTTCCTTTTTTTTCCTTCTATTGGCCGTACGATGAAGAGAAGTTATATTTACTCTCTCCATTTCAAAAAGAATGAACCTATTTCCTTTTTAGTTCGTTTCAAACAGATTGACTCCTTTCTAAATTTGGAAATAATGGAACTTTAAACTTTCCATTTTGCCCTTAATGAGATGATGTATAGCCACACAAATATAAAAGTCTTTTATTCTTTTTAAACTCTGTGCCTAATCAAATAGTTTCGTTCTTTTTGAAATAGAGGGAGTACATGTTAGTTAAAGAGGTTGGTAAGTTTTCCTAATTTGTAACTAAGTAATATGAAGTAAAACATCACATTCTAAGGTTTTCTTGCAGTGTGATTATGTTGTTTCTTTTTCTTTTATTATTGTGGTTCAAGCAATTTCACAAAGAACAACATAGCAAAGTTTCTATATGAGAACATACCTTGCCAACAACACCTGAATCTTGCAACCAATTAGTAGGAATGCCAAATTCTCTGTATCGTGATGCAGCCATGTCGCGAGTACGCAATAGGGCATAAACACTTTGTTCCACCCTGGCATCCAGAAGATTAAAGGGTTAAGACTAGAGTAACAAAAAATGAGCTAGCGATAGACAAGACAGAAATGATAAGAAGGAACAGCTACACGTGAAATGAAAGGGTACCAATTCCAAATAAGTGGAAGTTTAAATATGGTTTGAAAATAGTTTGTTTTAAGATTCAACCATTTTCACATCCTACCTGGCCGAAATTCTCTAGTTTAAAGACGAGATAAAGATATCAGTAGAGACTTACTTCTCAAGCAACTTGTACATCTTTTTCAAAGCAGCATCACATGGAAGATTTGGGTCATCAACAAAGGAGGTTACATGCTTTTCTAGTTTCATTAGATCTTGATATTCGAAGGCAGCCTCTCTCAGTGCATCTGCTTTTCCCTCTGGCCAGTCAAAGTGCTTGAGGACAGCTCGTTCATCAACCTTGAAAAGAATCAACGGGATACAATATTAATGAAAGCTCCATGTATTTAATCCAGAAACTGCATGATCCTTGTCGCTCGAGCAAGATTAATTTAAGCAACAATTTTCATATAAAAGTGTGATTAAGAATATAGGTATATTCATGTCCTATTTAAGAAAGAGGAACTTGAAGGTATAATGTTAAGAGGAAATACCAAGAAGGAGAGTTCTTCATCTAGCCAGTTCACAAATGACACTAGATCCTCGATATTGGTAAATGAAGCAGCACGAACTTCAGTTGCCAATGACTCCACAAATTCACCTTGACTTTCCACATCAGCTTTCACCTGGTTTTGCACAAGTCTCCATTGAGTCAGAATAGGTTACTAAGCACATGCATTATTCAAAGGAGTAAAAGAGAAGTTGTACATACAGCTAACAGGAATGTGGATCTGTTCTCTATCTCCCCGATCATGTTGCTTCTTGCATCTGATGTGTTTGAAGTAGAGGATATCAACGGTGATGATGTATCCTTCTTGGCCTCGCGTTTCATCAATGATTGGTAGAATTCAACTAATTCAGGAGCGCGATGGACCTTATCACCTCCAGCTCCTCCTTTCATTAGAGATCCAGGAGGAGGAGGTGGTCTAGGAGCTCCTCCACCAGGTGGTGGCGGCGGTGGTGGAGCACCAGGCGGAGGAGGTGGTGGGGGTGGACCACCAGGTGCCCCACCTGTAACATTATTACCAGCTTGAGCGGGACCACCTGCTGATCGTGTAGGAGGTGGACGAGGAGTCCTAGGAGGTCTTTTCTCAATATTAATTGGTTTCATTTTGCTCACTGCTTGAGAGTCAGTTTTGCTATCACCGGACTGCTCAACTGAGTCACCAGAGGCAGAGACCACTGGTGCTGATACTGATACTGACACTCGCTTCTCTTTCAATTGAGAAAGTTTCGGGGGCAAGGACTTCTCAAACCTTGCTGCTCTTGCCTGCTCGGCCTTTACCTTAATTTGCTTCTCTCGCTCTACTGCCAGCTTATGCCTATCTTTGAATGCGGGATACTTCTCATCTAGAACTCCTACAACTGATTTAGACATTAGCTGGAAGGATGATGCAACTGAGTTCAGTGGCTCAGCAGAAGAATCTTGTGTCCTAATCGGTGGAAGCCGCGGTGTTTCAGGGGAATCATATTCCTGCTCAGCTGTTCCAAAACTAGTGATGGCTACACCATCACCTGCATTTCTGAGCATTAGTGATTCCAGAGGACCCCTTGATCTAAAACTTACACTTGTCCGGCCCGGAGATGCTCCCCCAAGAGATCTTGCTGGTGAAGACATAACACTGGAATCGTCTTTACTTTTGCCCCATCTCTTCAACTTCTGGATTAGTCCAGGCTTTTTACTGAAAGCACTAAATCTGCTTGTGGAACTGTCAATAGAAGCGTTATCAAAGTCTTCACTACCGGGAGAAGATGGCTGCGAAAAATTGCTTTCAAGATCTGTATCTCCTTGGCCACGTTCTGATCCTGCGTATTCTAACATCAACTGTTTGGCCTTCTGTTGTGACTTTGGGCTCAGGTTTTTACTGAGATCACGAGCTGATACCTTTCCTTGAGGTGTTTGGTAGTTCCGAAGTTCAAATCTTAAGCATGCATTGACCCAACGAAGATACACTAGCTCTTCAACTTCACTGAATCTGTTCATTTGAAGTCCTTCTACTTGTTTTAGAAGATCCTCATTTGTATGCTTCAAATTAGTTACCTCTTCCCTGACCTGGGCAACCATTTCATTCTGAAGCAGCATGCCAAAGACAAGTCAGTAATCAAATAGCATCAGTTCACGCACCAACCAAACGCATCACCAAATGAAGCTCTTCATAAGTAAAGTATCTCTCCAATGGTTAAGTGGTGGGAGCACGATAGTTAAGATAGAAGAAATTAATGAGCATAATAAACAGCAAAGCATAGCAGTGACAATTACGATAATTACATGAAATCATAATATGGGCATGTTTCACTGGAGTATTCATCGGGCTCAACTAACTTATAAGCATGGCGAAAAAAGGGAAGTAATCAGAAAAAAAGGGCTCAATAAGGTGCTCAGAGTTGGCTCTACATTTCCAAAACATTTTTGCAGACTTGAAAAGTAGAAAGCAGATGCATAAAAAGAAAGAAAAGCTATACGCAGGAAACACACACAGATTGTCCTAAAGATCAATTACATGAAAAATACTGGTATCAGAAGTTAAATTTACCTCTGTCATATTGGATAAGTTTGCTACATTAGATTCAGCAGCATCCAATTTTATAACCAACTCTCTCTTTTCATGCTGAAGTTCTTTGTTCTTCCGCTTAAGCTCCATAACCTCCACTTCTAATTCCTTCACAAGTCTAAGCTTCTTGTCAACCTCAACATCTCTCTTGAAAGCATCCTCTTCCTTTTCTTGAAGTCCACTAACATGTTGTTTCAGCAACAACAACTGAGCTTTCGTTTGGTTAGCTTCAAGCTGCATCTGTCTCTGCAACTCCTTGATCTTGCTCCTCGCTGCTTCTAACTCTTTCCGAGCAGTAGTTCCATTGAAAACCTCCTCTTGAAGCTTTTGTTTCTCGGCCTGTAAAGTATTTATAGTGATGTTGAGCATGTCGATCTCTACAGACTTGATCCTGAGCTGCTTTTGTAACTCGATGATATCTGATTCTTGCTCCTTCAAACCATAATATTCCAACAACTCCCCTTCAAGTTTTACCTCCCTTTCCTCGAGCTCCTTAACAAGATTTCGCAATCTTTCAAGTTCTTTTTCATTGTTGGCCATCTCATTTTGGTACGCCTTCTCTCTCTCTTCTCTTTCTGTATCATACTTGTCACTTGGTAATGGAAATTCAATCTCCCCGGATAAAAGATCTTCGAATTCAGGGAAAAGATCATCATCAAGATCAAGCTGGTTACTCTGTGCTGGATTTATAATTCCATTCATTAATTTCACTTCTTCTTTCTCCTCTTCCTCATCCTACAAGTTGTCATATATTAAACAAATTTCCAAATGACTAACAAATTACTGTTTCCCAAAGACTTAACTAATTATTGTTCTAAAGCACACAAATTTCTCTATACACAAATACTTACAACCACTTCTCTGGGGCCATCTGTAGAATACAAAAGCTGCTCCTCCTTTTCACCCCCTTCATCGCTTCGTTGTTCAGGCAATGGTTCACCATTTTCTGTTCACCAACATTCATAAAACAATAAGATAAACACAAATTAGCCACAAAAAACACACTCTAGCCACTCACTTGGATGATTTTCCGTTGACAATCGAAGCTTTACAGATACTGTTTTATCGATATGTCTAAAAACCAATTATACTAATTTAGCAGCCTCTTTTCTTATTTGCGACTTTAATAAAACAGTCCAAATACAACTGACTACAGAAAATTACCTGAAGGCTTTGAGGGTTTTACATTTATCTGCTTAACTGCATAGGCTGCTATAGAAGCAGCAACCACTAAACCTACCCTGACTATCATGTAGGTATTTTTAAAGGAAAATATTGAAGCTTCAAATCATTTCCTAACATAAAATAATCCCCACCCATTTTTTCCCAAACCCCATAGCTCAAAACTCAAACCATAGCCTCATCAAAAATGGAAAAAATGCCTAGGCAAAAATGGTGCAATTCTTGAAAGAGAATTATCAGTTTTAGATAATTCTTTTTAAAAAGTGGACACTATGAATAACTTAATGGCTATATCATCTTATCAAGAAAAAAAAAAGTTTGGTTGTATGCAAAAGAGTTGTTGATAACTAGAAAGTCTAATAGACAAAGTGTCGAACACATAGAGGGCACAAGAACCACCAGTTTCTTGAGTGGTCAGTCTTTCTCCAAACAAGATTGAAATTCTGGAATATGGGGTGGGTCTAAAACTTACATATTTGTTGATATCAGAAGAATATTTAAGCTGAAAAGGACTATATAGTACAGTAAAAATATGAACATGAAACAAGTGCCAACCAAGATTTCTGCATTCTCACTCAAGGTCTATCCAAGTTAGGGAATTCAGTTAAAAAGAATTTAAAAGGTAAAGATTTGGGAGTAAAAATTTGTCTTTTAATGCATGAATACTGTCCCAATCCCAATTATATTCTTTGCCATTGTCTGGATAATTAGGTGGCATTTTGTCCATTTATGGGTTTTCCAAATATGTAGGTACAACTTAGATTACTGACCACAAGAGTCAATTCTTTCGCTAAAGTCAATAGGATGATAAGCCTTTTACTATTACTGCTTTTATATGAGTTTTATTGTTGTACCCTGCATTTCTATTTATGCGAAAAATTAGATTTTTAAAATTTGTATTTTTAAAAGCTTAGAATTAAAAGCTTTGTGCCGTTATAATATTTATGTGACTATAAAAATATCTCGTTAAGGGTAAAATGGGTATAAAAAATTCAGAGTTAAATAATTTTTAAATACAAAGACCTGTCATTATTTTTGGAAATGACTTTTAAGGAAAATATGTTACATAAATTGAAATGAAAGGAATATTACACCATTAGAATCGACTATTTTATTTCTTACTGTTCATATCGCTTCGTTTAGAAACCTATCTCAATCTAATTAATTAGTAGTTTTTTCATATTTACAAATAAAATGTTGATTTATTTAATGCTCTAAATGAAGAAATTAATGTGCTATTAAAGGAGGGACCCACATGAATTGTGGGGTCCAATGCTTAATGTACTTACAAAAATTGCTTTAAAGTTGACAATAAAGTTGAGCTAATAATTGTCATGTAGAAGCAAAAAGAGCAAATTAGACATTTAATTCATGCCTTTGCTTATATGATTCTTATGTATGGACTATATTAGCCCACATAAATCACATTATTGATAACTTTACACTTCATAGTTACCCAACATAAGTACCTTTTTGGCATATTTTGTAGAGGTGTTTTCTTTTCTATACCATATAGGAAACCTTATTACTAAATATGTTCATTTTTTGTTAATTATCCGGATTGTTAATAGGTTTTCTACAAATTAAATACAAATCGTTATTTACCATATTTAATGGCAGAAAAATTGCCCCTTTTTTGGGGCGGAAATCTTGCCATAAAATCTTCAACTTCAATTTGTCGATATTTATTTTCAAAATTGTAACGGAAGGCAATCTTTAATGGGCGAAAATTACTCTGAAAACTACAATTCAAAAATTCAAATTGATCGATCAGCATCAACTGTAGAACATACATCTTTCACAGACTGAATTCAAATTGTAGATTTCAAACATTCATACGAAATTCATCATCAATTTTCAGAAATTATATTTCGACAAGTCTGTATTCGTTTTTCTCAAAAAATTTCGAAGGAAACTCTGTTGCACGTCTTTTCTTCAGGAAAGCATGGCCAAAATACCAATAATGCTGCAAATTAATGGGACTTGGGATCACTATGGAAGGTTTAGAGATTTTGCAGTTGACGAAATTGTCGTAGATGATAATGCAAACTACAGTTTACTGATTTCTGCCATTGCAGAATAACTGTCGATTGATACTTCTGAAAAAATTGTTGAAATCAAATACCGAGTGAACCGATGGAGATAAGGAATANTATGGAAGGTTTAGAGATTTTGCAGTTGACGGAATTGTCGTAGATGATAATGCAAACTACAGTTTACTGATTTCTGCCATTGCAGAACAACTGTCGATTGATACTTCTGAAAAAATTATTGAAATCAAATATCTAGTGAACGACAATTGCCCTTCGATGGAGATAAGGAATGACATGGGTGTTCATGTGTATATGGAGACCAAAAGGGATCATAGAAGCTTAGGTTCATATCCGTTATGTATTAGTGTACGTGATTTCAATATGGAATTGGCTATAACAGTGGACAACACGAGTACAGGTTTGTTAATTTTAAAACTGTCTATATATAA
>ML248311.1:33990-71648 GCA_005239495.1 Nicotiana undulata | reverse complement strand
TTGATTACATTGCATTGTGAGGAAGAGAGTAAAATCACGAAGGGTGATGTCGTGCCATTGTTTGCTTTTCTAATATTTATACTTGCTTCGTGGGCTATTATGTTAGATTGCCTCCCTTGTTTACGTCTATCTGTCAATTTGATTGCTTCACTTCACTTGTTTCCCCTTTACTACTCCCGTATCCCTTACTTGTTTACTTATCTCTTGTATCGTATTATCCCTGTTACCTGCTGTAGAATAGGACAGGTTATCGTCATTGTCAAGTCTAGCCTCGTCACTACTTCGGACGAGGTTAAGCTCGGCACTTACTCAGTACATGGGGTCGGTTGTACTGATGCTACACTGCACTTCTTAATGTTTTACAGATCCCGCATCCGGACCCAGTGGACCGTATTGAGGGAGTTACCTTCAGTCCACCCAAAGCTTCAAGGTATACCCGCTGGCGTTCGTGGGCCTTGGTGTCTCTCCTGCATCTAGATTTCTTATTGTCTTACTTTTTCTCCTAGTTTCAAGACAATTATATATTTCCTTTCAGACTATGTATTTAGCACTCAGTTTAGATAGTTCGTAAGGTTGTGACACCCCGGTTTTGGAATTTTGCGATATTGTTGTCGTTATCGTTTCATTATGCGTTTTGAAATATTATTACTTCTCTGCTGTAAAACTTTTGAAGTGATTTGGGATATTTCAGTAAAAGTTGAAAGTTCATGATTCGGGATATTCTAGTAAAAGTTTGAAGGTTAATGGCTTTAAATACTGTTGCGTTGTTTATAGATGTCAAATGTCGTGTACGTTGTCTTGTCTAGCGGGTTCAACGTTAGACGCAGTCACGGTATGAAAGGTGGGATTTCGGGTCGTGACAAGGGTAATCGAGCGAATCAACTAGTTAATTGGGGGGATTCAACCAATCAAATCATACAAAAATCTGGGAAATACCCCTTAGAATAGGGAGAGCCAATTAACGGTACATATTAGGGTCCAAATAAGATAAGAAAATTAATCACATACCATATAAAATCTCTAAATCAGACTCAGGGTTTAACTAAGGAATTGGTACTAATTCAAGTCACAAATAAGGAAAATAGGTAAATCACATAGAAGTACTGATTTGAACGGAAAATATGATTCGAATCATAAATAAAATCAGCCAAAGTAATTGATTGACAGAAATAAACACATAACGGGAAGAAAATTGGAGAAATTAGTGCAATAAACAGAAACATCTAGGGTTTAAAGAACATGCACAAAATTAGTCAAATGAGTAAAGGATAATCAGATTAAACACTTGAAAGCTTGAAAATCGTTTGAAGAGAACTTTAGGACGAACCCTAGTTCTTAGAAATCGCTGAAATTAAATAATGATAAGGAAAATAGAAAGTTTTTTTGAAGAAAATACTAGATAATACCCAAAACGTTTCAGATCTACAAGGATCCTAACATACCCAAGTATTCATAAGACTAGGGTTTTTGAAAATAATAGAGGTGAAAGAAACTCGGTCCAAACCCATAGATTCGAACCAAAAATAGGAAGAAAACAGTACTCACGAACGAAAAATGGCCATAGACAGGCCTGTGAGAAAGGTTTTGAACAAAACCAGGTTGACTCTTTGAGATTCTCTTAGAAATCCATGTAATCAAACAACCAGAAGATGTAACAGGCCGGCAAGGGCCGAAAAATACATAGAAATCCCATAGACGGGGAGTTTTGCAGGTGACGGCAGCTAGGTTTTAGGGGTGTTTGAGAGAGAATGGGAGGGATTAAGGGAAACGATGACGGCGGAAGAAAGAGGAATGAGGGGTTAGGTTTTGGGTTTTGATTAAAAAAGGAAAGGGTTAATGTGGACCGTTGATCTCAAAGATCAACAGCCACGATTGGAGAAAGGTTTGGGTCGCGTAGGCACGGGATTGGGCTTGGGCGGATTGGACTGAGTTTTAAGGGGTTTGGGCTGGTGTAATAGGTTAGGTCCGAAAATCAAAAGGAATTAAAAGGGCTTTTTGTTAAATACCCAATTAATTAGTAAAATAATTTGTAAAAATAATTAACAGATTATAAAAATGATTTCATGCATAAAAATGATTTAAAATAATTATTCAACATTATAAAAATATAAAAAACTATTTTCTGGTGAAATAATGTAATAATGCATGCATGGGCTATTATTGCAAAGTTATTGCAATTATAACCCAAAAAATATAAATGTGGCTATTTATGAAATAACTAAATCTTAGTATAAATATAAATAGTAAAATTAAGCCATAAAATTGTTATAAATCCATTTGTTATGCAATTGGTAATATAATAAAAATATTGGGATAAATTAATAAGAATCCTCAAAAAATACAGAAATTATGGAAAAAATATTGATTGATGCTTACGTACTATTTTGAAGATAGACATGTATTTTAAAAATAACATAGGAAAAAATTGGGTATCAATAGGAAGTCCCTTTGACCTGGTTGGCATTGAACTGAGAGATGTGATGTTGAACGGCTCGTCTGCCCCATACTTGAGTGTTAGCTCCAGATCCGATCTCAGCCTCGTGCTTAGCTTCAGCATTAGTCGAATCTGAGCACCTTGTGGGATGATGACTTACTTCACTCGTTGAGATTTTCAAGTTCAAGTCCCAATCTGATCCAGTCCCGAGTGCACGTGGGTACGGAAATGTAAGCCATACCACAAAATTGGGTGAATCGTTTTAAGGAATTACGCAACAGGTTACCATTCCTTTCTGAGAGGGAGAGGGTAGTATGCATAAGGTAAAGATTGATATCTATCGCTAATATGGTGACAGGATTGGGGACGTGCCAAGCACGTTACGGCTACGGTCCTAATGCGACAGCTCGCGTTCGCAATGCCGAGACTATAACTACGGCGAAGCGTAGTTTTCCTACAGATATCAAACATAATTTTGACTTCATGCAAGGGTCTAACCTCAATTGGTTTGGCTATTTCAAGATCTAGGACTAGAACTGAGTTTAGATCTAGAGGAAACTAAAACTTTGGCTAGGAAATTCCCCGCAGACGGCGCCAAATTATTTTACCAAAATGTTTTAAGTTTTTTTGTTAAAAAAAATTGAATGAAGAGATGGAGGATAAATCCTAGCCAAAGATAATTAATTGTAGATGAAAGATCGTAAGCGAGAATAAGTTAACACGATTGAACCTAAAAATCGGTTGTAATCTCGATTGAGTTCAGTGATACAAGAAGAGGTAATAATTTGGATAATATCAAATAGTAATGCAAAAAAAAAGAAGGGAAAAGTTCACCAATCCATGGATGAGATAAATCTTCATTTATTCGATAAAGTTGATTTACAGATGAACACTAGGGTTCTGGATTTTTTCTCCCTCGTAAAGTAGGATCTCCGGTCCTGAGCTTTTTTCTTGTGAGTGATATGTGTGTGTGCTTCAACCAGTCCTCCTCTGTTTCACTCTCCTTCTTAATATTTATACAAAACACTCTCTTTACCCAGCGGTCCTTAGCAGAGGGCCTCAGGACATTGAATATCCTTTAGAGTAATCCTCTAAGACGACTAAATTTCTAACTCGTCGTGCGGGCTTTCTGAATATTTGACATCGACCGTGGCCCAGTATATTGCTTCATACGCATAACTTCGGGTTACTCGACCCCTAGTCGTTCCGTCTTAGGTGGTCTACTTTTGGTCAGATTTTGACCCATACAGTAAGAACCCATGTAACTTCATTAGCATGACTGGTCTTCGAAAGAGCGCTATAAATGAAAGAGTAGTATCCAGGGAGAAATTTCTATAATGACTTGAATAGAAACATATATTTTCTGCGTCCCGATTTTGTGTTATATTTTCTTTTTAATTTGTTAAAAAGAATATTATATTTATTTATTTATTTAGAAACAATAATATTAAGCTTCCTATTTTATTTTAATGAGATAATTGATAGATGAGATAAGTACATCATAACTTATTTTAGACCATAAATTCAAAAAAGAATTATTATACAATTGGCACAGTTTTTTCATAAATCAGGTGTTCAATAAGTTACACAACTAGTTGAAGTGTCTAAATAAAAATGTCTAAGCGAGTTTAAGAGACGACCTATGTGTTTACCTTAAAAGAGGAAAACATGAAACTAAAGGTTTTACAGGAGTTAGTGGGGTCCTTAGTCGCCAATGAAATAAATTAAAAAGTGTTTAAGGTTCAAATTTCAATAGCGATAAAATGTGTTAAGAGAGTCATGTATCGTTGAATAGTCAAAGTGTGCCAATATTAGTAAAAGGCAGCCCACTGTACAAACTATTTCATATTCATGTAAAATTACGGGGAAAATAGCGTTATAAATAATAAAAATAGTCTATCCTAATATAAATATTAGCATGTGCTTTCACCATAACCCATGTATACTAACATTAGTATTTACAAGGAAAAAATGTGGTTTCACCCTCTATATTAAGCTTCATTTTGATTCTTTAATTTAAACGGGAACGGAACAAATGAGGGTAGTGCAGAGTTAGCAACTCAAGATGATATTTTATAGGGGAAACAAACTAAATTTGTGCATGAGTTATTGACCAATGCTTGATTTTGTTTTTCATGAGAAATAAACTCAAAAATACTTCTGTCTTGACCTTAGCTTGTGTATTATATTTGAACTTTTTCTCCAGCTCCCTTACTCTCAGCCTCAATTTATGTAGTAACACTTTTTGGTTATCGAGATTTAAATTTTTTAATTTTGATCGTAAATCCAAACATAAAATTCTTAGGTTTTTTGAAATATAATTTACATATGGTAAAAAGTGCTTTAAGTCATACTATTCGTTGTTGTTATTTTTTTTCTGTTTACATGTCTTTTCTCTTGTTTCTTTTATCATATTATTGTCTCTCATGTTGAGCCGAGAGTCTCCCAGAAACAACTTCTATACTTTCTTTGGGTAGGGGTAAGGTCTGCGTGTTTTACCAAAACATATTGGCTTCTTCTTAAACCGATTTAATATGTAAAACGAAGGATAAATCCTAACCAGGGATAATAATCTCTAGATCGAGAGTACATTGAATATAGAAAAATTTAGGAGAAATACAAGATTATGGAACACATTTTGAGTGAGGAAGACAACACATGCCCTTACAATCAAGCTGTAATTTATGGTGAAAGAAAGTAAACAAAATATAATATTAACAACAACTGAAAGATCTTTATTCATTTCATGATAGGGGCTACAAAGACTGGGGCAAAGTTATGGATTCTCTCGAAGAAGCTCTCCCCTCACAATCATTCCCCCATTCCCCCTCCCTCTATATATACTCTAGATTCCCCTTTATCCAATGGATCTTAACCAGCGTATAATAATCTGCCATGAGCACCTTGGGTCGACCCCCTCTAGATGCCATGATGTGCATTACGCCGTAAAGGCTCTACGATAAATCGATCTCGGTCATGGCCGTTACGTTACATGTTATGGCGTCTCGAATGCACAATCATGTCTTAACCACTTTCTTACTGTCTCCTTTAGGGGTCGTTCTCTTACGGTCAGATTTCGACCAATACACTGCGTATACTTTATTCTCCTCAGACTCCATTAGTGAGATTACTGGGTATGTTATTGTTGTTGTTGCTGCTTTAAGGCATACTAAAAATTAACAATAAAAAATATTTAAAAAGCATAAGAAAAATTCACAGTCAAAGAAGTATCCATTTGACCTTCCTCGTACATTCTCCGAATTAATGGCCCCAAAAAAATAATTAAAGCCTCCACTGTTCTTGTCCTTTTCTCCTTATATTTATAGAGGGAGGAAGGGAATCTTCACAATGATTCTGCATGCATACGTACAGAGCTATAACTAAGTAATCAAAAAGTCAGATTCAATGAAAAACAACTGAATTGAAAAAACACACCATAAGGCAGTTCAAGAGAAAGAAAACCAAACACTGCATCAAGCTAAGATTTAAGAAGCATGTGTATAGCATAAAAATGACAATTTAGTGCACGAAATATCTCGCATTTATACAGTGTAGTGTCAAAGGAAAGACCGTACCCCAAGAAGGTATAATGTAGGCAACCTAGCTAACTTGATTCAAGCATCAATAGCTGATTCCACAGTTGAACCAGTTATCTATAGGTCAAACGAAGATAATTTTATCATTACTCTAAACCCGCTCCAAGCATGTGTATAGCATGTGGAAAAGAAAGAATATATTAAATAGTCCAAGAATATTACTCTTTGCGGCTTTCAGCTTCATTCCCCCTATTCTTTCTTTCTTCTTCTCCCTCTTTCTTCTTCGTCTTCTATCTTTCTCTCTTTTCACCTTTTTTTGAGTCGAGCGTCTATTGAAAACAGCCTCTCTATCTCGCCATGTAAGAAAAAGGTCTGCGTACACACTATCTTCCTCAAATCTTACTTGTAGGATTATACTGGGTATGTTATTGTTATTGCAGCTTTCAGCTTCATATATAGTTGTAGAAGAATATTGTGTTTTAATTTCTTGTATTCGTCCGGTGAAAAAGAGTGAAGCTGTCGGAGCATGACCTAACTATAGTCAAAATTTGTTTTTCTTTATTCCTTTTCAATTTTATTTTGGCCAAGGTTAGATCATGCTGGCAGCTTCACTTGTTCCCACTAAACGTGGAACAAAGATCAATAACTAGCACTCCAACTATAAGCTTCTTGGTCTCCTTGCTTTTGTATTGGGACATTGATTCTAAAACATCTAGCCCATATAATAAGAATACAGTACTCTAATGTTTGACTAGATATTGAATTTAAAAAGCAAGAAATAACACAGTACAAAATGCACCTTTAGAACATATGATTTTAAACATACATGATACAACAATGACACTCTATGTAATTACACAATTAGGGTTTGAAGAGTATAGTATATACGTAACTTTACCCTACCTTGTGAAGGTAAAAAAGTTATTTCCGATAGACCTTCAACTTAAGCAAGGCACATTCATAGCATTGTTTAAAAGAAGTACAATCATGAAAAAGCCATAAAAAGAAATTGTATCAACAACCATGATATTAAGATAACCGAAACAAGAGAAATATCATGTCATGAACATGTTAATGACTACTAGAGCAGGTTTAGAACATGTCAAGAACAAGTTATCAATAATCATAATGAACAAACTAAAATGAAGAAGCAGTAAACTAGGAAATTGAGATTTTTGTGAATAAGCCTAAAATGAAAACATGTGAGTGCCAACATTTTTTTTTCTAAAGAAGAAAATTTTACGTTTCTTTAATTTCACCTCTTCAAAACCAACGGAAGTGAGAAAGAATATTCACATAAGTATGACTAATGCTAACTACTAAACAATACTTGGAATCAAGGATGGAAAAGTAAGCAAGAGAAAGATTGGTGATAAAGAGACAAGGATATATGAAGCTAAGCAGTTGTCTTGGTCTTTATTTATACCAAGTGACTGACAAGTGAAAAAGACACAAAACCCAAAGGCTAAAGCCTAAAGTGAATTAATAAAGTTATTGTGAGCAGCTAACCATTAAAGAGGAAAGAGAGAAGAGGGGTTGGTGGGATAACAAAGAGTTTAGGTTTGTAAGGGCATTTACAAGCAACAAATTGGTTACTATAGCAGCCACTAGCCAGTTTTTATTTTTATTTTATTTTATTTTTTTTGGAATTGATTTTTCATATTATATTTTACCTCAATACAATGATATTCTACGAAGGGGGTTTTCGCGTAACTGATAAAGTTGTTGTCTCGTGACTAGGAAGTCACCGATTCGAGTCGTGGAAAAAGCGTCTTGCAGTGATTTTGGAAGAAGATGATGATGAAGAACCTAAAAGTTATTGTTATTTGGATTGAGGTAGAAGACACTCTTATGGGCGTTTGGACATGAGAATTGTATAATTCCGGAAAAAGTGAAAAAAAATCCAAAATTCCTCTCTGTGGGCGTTTGAAAGTTAGAGTTGTCTTTGGACATGAATACAATTTTGTGTTGTTTTTGAATTTTGTGCTGTTTTTGAATTTTGAAGTGAAAATTTTGAAAAATAACATTTTGAAGTTTTTTCAATTTTCGAAAAAATTTGAAGTTCATCTTCAAGTAAAAATTGAAAAATTTATGATCAAACATTGATTTCGAAAAAAGGTAAATTATTCTTTTGAAAAAAAGTAAAAAAATTTGTATGGCCAAACAATCCCTTAGAATGTCTTCAAGGAAAACTATCGAATACTCTTTTAATGAAAGTTTGGATGGGAATTTGCAGCAATTCAAGCGTAAAATTGCCACGAAAAGACTGAAACTTAAGAAACAAACTTCAATTGTAGATTTCTTCCATTAAACTTGTCACATTAAGCTAATCTTACGCTGGATCTCAGGGTCTTCGAGAAATATCCACTATTTAAGTTGAGTTCACCCATAATAATGATGTTTGGCAAGTTTATAAACTGATCAAACTGAACTAGCTTATGAGCATGTATAGCTTATCTAAACATTTAATAAACATTTGTATTTAAAAGTCAAAGTAGTCAAATGTAATGCGTTGGTCTTTCTCAACTTATGATTTACGACTTATAAGCATTTTTGGTTTGATTATCTTTTTCAAAATACTCTTCCTAAACATAAGTTTTAATTATCTCTCTATTTTATTTTCGGCGTTGTACTTTTTAATGTAAAAATATACTTTTGAATTTTTATCTTTTTAAAATACGGTCAATTTAACAGAAAAAGCGTCTATCATCACATTTTTAACAAAAAATGTTTGTTATCAAGTTCAACACTTTTATCAAAAATATATCCTAACTACTTATTTATAAAATTAATTTCAACACCTAAAGATACTTATCAACTAATTATAATTAGCTAACCGGAACAAGCACTCACTAGTTCATCTAATTAACCAGGCCACAGGACTTATTTCTCAGTCATCGACTCGAAGAGACCTAAAATTGTTTACAATTTTTAACGTTCCAGCTGGTCCAGCCAAGATTTCTTACTCCATTTAATAACAAGTACAAGCATGATCTCTGGGTCTGAAAAGCAAAATTTGTCTTATTTTCTTGAAGTAGCTAAGGTTTGTACAAATACACTCAGTGCAGGTCTCAGAATAGGTCAAACTTTTCTTTCGTATCATTAACTATTCACTGTCCGTCCAACGACTATGTACGTCTTAGTATATATCCCTTCAATCTTAATTAATATGGTATTATTCGATTGTTACCAAGTTTAAGAACTTTGTTTTCTAAAAAAACTTGTAATCTAAAATATGTTACTATTTGTGATTATAAATCATCTTATTAAAAATAAGGTTATTAAATTATTTTTAAATATAAAACTACATTACTCTTCACGGGAAAATAAGTATTTTTTGGGATAAGTAGAAATAGTTTTGAGAAATAGGCAAAAGTAGTTTCTCCCTAGACCCAGAAGCAATTTTGCGTATTCTTCTTAGCAAAAATACCTTTAACAAAATATTTTTCATGTCTTTATTCGTAACTAGTATATTTATCCGCGCTTCGCGCGATCTTACAATCATATATAAGAAATTTTTACGGCTAAATATGCAAAAACAGCTCACATAAATTAGTGTATGTGAACATGAATAAGAAAACAGAAGAATAAAAGAATAACGAAAAAAGAACAAATACTAATTTAAAAATTTTGGAGGATGAAAACTTAGAGCTTTCATTTTTTTTCTTCCCCCTTTAGGGCATTCTTAATATTTTGTAGTTTAGTTTTTATTGTTCCTTTAATTTATCTCTCTTTCGTCACATCAATTCCACTTTCAACCAGATAAATAACTCCTTTATTTTTCCTCCTTATCATCTATCAAATTTCAAAAATTGTATTCTTTCTCTTGTCGGCTATTTTTACCATTTTTAAATACTCACCACCCTTATATGTATTAACTCCTTTAGTTCTTCTTCTTTTTTTCTTTTTTCAGTTACTTCTATTTATCTATCCTCCCATGGCCCCATTTAATTAATCATACAATTTTATTTATTTTTCGTTTATATATTCAAGAGAGGGGATTGCAGTGCCATGTCATCTCTCTTGAGGCCAAAACTATATAAATACATAAGATGTATAAGAATTGTTTATACAACCAAAATATAACTAACTGATTTAGAACATCATATTTTCAACGTAGGAAAAATACGAATCAAAATATCCTTTTATGAATCTATCATCTCTTAATGATACTTTCAATATCTCTTTGACTAAAAAACTGTGAGAAAATATTTCAGCTTAATTATGGAACAACTTATTTAAATTAGCATATTTGAACTAAAGACAAATGATAAAAAAAAAACTTATAAAAATAATGATGTAAAATTACTGGTGGTGGCTAATATTTGTTTTTAAAGGTAAAAGGAAATGGAATGGCGTTAATCCCTCACTTTAATATAGAAGCAATTCTTCAGTCGTTATACTTTCATCTTGACTCATTTTAATTCTAGGGTATTTTAAATTTGGAAACAATAAATGGAAAGGGAACAAACATATTTAAAAAAAACGTTACCTAAGGTAACTTACCTTATAATTTTTTAAGCGGACACGATAGCCTTGATTCATTCAAAAGTAGTAAGATTTGCTAAACATAAATCATGGATGACAATTACATGGATAATAAACCATTGAAAAAGAAAATTCTTAATTTACTAATAATCAAAAATGAATTGAACAAAAAGGAAAAACAATAATTAATGTATATCCTACATTGGCGACAAAAAGAAATATCCCAATTATTTTTCAACTCTTTCCATCATTTTTCTTTTCTTTATGCTCTTTGTTAATTTTTCTGCAAATTCATCTTCTCTCTCTCTTTTACTCTCTCCTTTCAAATTTAACCAATCCTAAATTCTTAATTTCTCCTTATGATCACATCCATTGTACCCTGTGGAATCAACTCTACGCCATTCTTCTTTCTCTTCCACTGTCTTCAGAAGGCTCTGTCTTCCACGCATAGTCGAAAATCTTCATTTGTCTCGACTCTTATACACACACATATAATTTTTCTTAGAGATCTAATTTTGGAGATAAAAGTAAACATGACTAATTTTGGAGTGAGTAAAATTATACATAAAGATTTGAATCTTGCAAGTATGTTGAAACATGTGCTTATATAAGTCCATAAAAGTTTCTTGACATTTATGTTTAGAGGTTATGAATATGAAAGGCATGTGAGTTATTGAGATTATTAAAAATATATGTTATGAAAATAAAGAGGTGTGAGTTATGAAGATAGAATTCTTAATGTAAAATAAATTAAAAAAATAATGGAAACCCCTAAAAAGGAGAAAAAAGATAAATATATTTCTTGGCTTTTGAGAGGTGCCACCTCACTTTTCTATTGCCCACATTTATATTTATATATAGATTTGATGCATAAAAGTACTTTTTAAAAGTTTGGTCAAATACTAGCTCAAAAGTGCATTTAAATTGATTTTCAAGCAAAAACTATTTTTCTTTAAAAGTACCGTTGATGAAAATACAATTACAGTTGAAAAATAAAATGAAGAAAATAAAATATCTTTAGGTTGAGGCGCATATATCTCGATCCCTTTAAGGAGATCCAAGCCCACTGCAGCAAAGTTTTCACTGGTCCAACAGTAATCCTCTTCTTGACTTGTCTCCCCCAGGATACAACAACCTGATCACGTCGTATGACTCGAACAAACTCTGAACAAGTTGTTGAGTCCAAAGCTCCACCAAGATGAACACATTCCTTCAACAAAATTAAAAAACTCTCTTTTTTTTCCACAACTTTAACCTCACTTTATAGAAATACTCTACAATTATTATTTTTCATACCACAAAATTGAAGAAAGACTCATATTTATAGGTGTAGGAATTCTTCCTTGAATTAAATTGGAAGAAAGTGGGGTAATAAGTTATGACATCATGTAGAACATGGATAATTAGTGGTAGAACTTGGGAGAAGAGTTACAAAAAAGTTATGGCCACTTTCTACATCATGGAGTAGTGGGAGTTATAGGAGTTATGACCATTTTCTATATTATGGAGTAGTGGGAGTTATGAGAATTTATTTTAATAATAAAATGTAAATACACTAACATTCCCCCACTCATTTTAATATTAAAATATATAAGAGAGTTTACCAATTGAAGGGAGACTATCATGCATAATGAAGGTGTGCTCTGCATTGAACCTCTACTTAGCATAACAACGATCTTTACTCCAGAGTCAGTAGTGGTCTCAGACTTGAACTATGTGATGACCCAAAAAGTCATTCCGTGTATTTCTAGCTAAATATATATTTCGAGGTCATGAAAACCTCCTTATATCTAGCATCGATTTGCATGCGCAGCCCAGATGTGTAGCCGCGAAGCCGTTATGTGAAAAACTGATAAAAATAATAATTTTGTGTTAAAATTTGGATAGAGTTGACTTTGGTAAATATTTTTGATAAACGAACCCGGACCCGTGATTTGACGATCCCGGAGGGTCCGTAAGAAAATATGGGACTTGGGCGTATGCCCGGAATCGAATTCCGAGGTCCCAAGTCCGAGAAATGAATTTTTAAGGAAAATTATTTCTAAAAAATATAAAGGTTTTTGAAAATGAAATGTTATGTGAAACCTGTGGTATCGGGCCCGTATCTTGGTTCTGGAGCCCGGTACAGGTTCGATATGATTTGTATGTGTTATGTGTGAAGTTTGGTAAGAAACGGACTTCGTTTGACGTAATTCGGATCAAGAATGCAAAATTTGAAGTTTATGAAGTTTTGAAGTATTTCATTGATTTTGAGGTTTACACCGTTGTTTTTATGTTATTTTGGTGGTTTTATTACACGAATAGGCCCGTAGGATATTTTGAGGTTGTGTGCATATTTGGTTGTAAGCCCCGAGGGCTCGGGTGAGTTTCGGGTAGGTGTCGGGGTGCAAAAACATAGAAAAATCTGGTGTAAAGCTCATTTTCTGGTGTTTAACACTATGCGATCGCATAGGTTCATCGGCGATTGCATAGAACTGTGAGGGGGAAAGAAACGGTTACACTATGCGATCGTGTAGGGGTAGTTGCGACCGCATAGGGGGTAGGTTGGCTGGGGGGCTGGGGGGCTGGGTAGAGTTACACTGTGCGATCGCATTTGCACTGCTGCGATCGCGGAGCATAGGGGTCCTTCACCTGTGCGATCGCACATGCTTCTTCGTGATCGCGGATCTTAAAAACCAGTCCACTATGCGATCGCATTACTTACTTAGCGATCGCATAGACCGAAAATCCGCCCAGTTATTTGAGCCTAAAAACAGAATGCATGTTACGGGATTCTTCACCATTTTCATAAACCTCTTCTTCTCCAACCCTCTTAGGCAATTTTTGAAGAATTTCTTCACCATAATCTCTTAGGTAAGTAATCTTTGACTAGTTTTCTTCCATTTTTATCAACATCCACTAGATTCTAGGCCTAAAAATATGTGATTAAGGGTAGAAAATTAGGGATTTGGGTAGAGTTAGGGATTTTTGATTATTTCAGAATTTGACCTCATTTAGGTCGAATTTTAAAACAAATTATATATTCGGGCTCGTGGGACAATGGGTGATCAGGTTTTGGTCCGAACCTTGGGTTTTGACCAAGCGGGCCCGGGGTCGATTTTTGGGAAGAATATTGGGAAGTCTATAATTAAGCCTTGGAATTTAATTGTTTAGCATTTATTGATGTTATTGGGTCAATTATGTCTAGATACGATTGATTTGGAGTCGGGTTCGAAGGGAAAAGCGGTGCTAGAGGCTTGATTTGGATCCTTGGAGTCGAGGTAAATATTTGGACTAACCTTAGCTTGAGGGAATAGGTGTTGAGTCATATGTGCTACGTGTTTATTCCATGTTCAATGTATAGGTGAGGTGACGAGTACCTATGCAATGTTGTCAAGCATGCCCGTGAGTCGGTTTTTATGATATATGTGTTTTTCTTCGTTATTTACTGTGTTATGAAGTAGATTTCACTTTGGAGGTTATTCAATTGTTGGAAATACTTGGTTGTGAACACTGTTGATTAATTGTTCGGTTGAGGATTATTTGGTTAAGTTATACACTTGAGCGAGATTGGTTATAGCTTTGTCCCTTGCCGGGACGGTAATATCTCTGTTATTAGTCCATTGCCGGGATGTTGTGACTTATGATTTATGTTGTTGATTTTCCTTGCCAAACTGTTGTTCTTGATATTGTTTGGGCGAGGAAGGGTGTAAAGCACGAAGGGTGATGTCGTGTATTTATTTATTACATTGTGAGGATAAGAGTGTAAAGCCCGAAGGGTGATGCCGTGTATTTATTTATTGCTTTGTGAGGATGACAGTGTAAAGCACGAAGGATCATGCCGTGTCGTTTTTATTTAATTATTGCTTTGGTGAGGATGAGAGTGTAAAAGAACGAAGGATCATGCCGTGTCGTTTTTATTTAATTATTGATTTGGTGAGGATGAGAGTAAAAATACGAAGGGTGATGCCGTGCACTTGTTTTGGTGAGTATGAGAGTAAAGCACGAAGGGTGATGTCGTGCACTTGTTTGTTCTATGTGGTTACTTCATTTTGTTATATTGGTACGTGGACTGTTGCGTTGTTATGTTATTTAGTATTGTTTCCCCTTGTCCCAAGCATGTGTTCTCCCGTTCTTGTACTTAATTATTTACTTCCTGTCATTATTTCTGTTATATATAATTGAATTGCACATGTATTTTTTAGTTGTTGTGTTCTAGCCTCGTCACTACCTCGCCGAGGTTAGGCTAGGCACTTACTCAGTACATGGGGTCGGTTGTACTGATGCTACACATGCACTTCTTTATGTTGTACAGATTACAATATCGGACCCAGTGGGCATTGATCGAGGGAGTATCCTTCAGTCCACAAGCGACACTGAGGTAGTCCTGCAGGCGTCCGCAGGCCTTGGCGTCACTTCCTATCTCATTCCTTTTCTGTCTTTTCTTTGTATTTCTGAGACATTTGTACTTGTTTATTCAGACCTTTATTTTTAGTATTCTTAGACAGTCCGTGAAGTTGTGATACCAGTTATGGGGGTTTGTATCAAGGATTTTGTAATGCTATGGACCCGAGTTTTTAGATTTCACATCTTCCGCACTTTTATGTATATTTGATCTCGTATATCACTTTTCTTTTAAATGCTAAATAATAGGAAAATAAGTTATATTAACCGGAATATTGGCTTGTCTAGCGGGTTCAACGTTAGACGCCATCACGGTCACGACGATGGGATTTCGGGCCGTGACAAGTTGGTATCAGAGCACTAGGTTGCTTAGGTATCACAATTCACGGACAAACTTGGTAGAATCTGAGGGATCGGTACGGAGACGTCTGTACTTATCCCTCAGAGGCTACAAAGTTAGGAATGACTTCACATTTCTTCTTCTCTGTCGTGCGATTTGAATTCTAAATGCTAATTGAGTTTCTATTTATTCTCTCGAAGATGGTGAGAACGCGTGCTTCCTCATCTACCGATCAGCAGCCCGATCCTCCTGTTGCAGCTCCTACGAGGGGCCGAGGACGAGGCCTAGGCCGTGCAAGAGGCCGAGGCAGGGGCAGGGCTCAGCCCAGAGCAGCAATCCCAGTAGAGGACCCACAAGTAGATTTTGCCGGTGAGGTTCCTGCTCGGACGGTTCCAGTTGGACCAGCTCGGGTCCCAGAGGGGTTCATTGCCACCCCAGTACTTCAGGACGCTCTGGTCCGCTTAGTGGGAGCCCCAACTATGTCTGCCGATGCTTTGTGGAGATTGGATCGGTTCACCAAATTATTTCCTACTACTTTTATTGGTGCACCATCAGAGGATCCCCAGGATTACTTGGAAAGTTGCTATGAGGTTCTTCGGAACATGAGGATCGTAGAGACCAATGGGGTTGATTTTGCTACATTCCGTCTTTATGGTACCTCCAAGACTTGGTGGAGGGACACCAGCTGGGTCTTCGCCTTTGACTTGGGCTCAGTTCTCCGAGTTATTCTTGGGGAAGTTTCTTCCAGTCACCTAGAGAGGACTATTAGAGGCAGTTTGAGCGCCTCCAGTAGGGATCTATGACTGTTACACAGTATGAGACCAGGTTCATCATTTTGGCCCGACATGCTATCATGATACTCCCCACCGATCGAGAGGAGGTGAGGAGGTTTATTGAGGGGCTAGCTCAGCCTATTAAACATCATATGGACAGAGAGTCAGGTACTGATATTTCATTTCAGGATGCGGCCAATGTGGCCAGGAGGATTGAGTTGGTCTTGTCACAAGGCAGTGGTCAGGGGTCTGACAAGAGACCTCGTCATTTCGGCCGATTCAGTGGTGCCTCCTCTGGTGGTAGAGATTCCTTTGGCAGAGGTCATCCTCCTAGACCATACCAGTCGGCACTTCAGGTATCTGGGAGTGCACCACCATCTCCTATTAGTGCACCACCAGTTCCTATCAGTGCACCGCCGCTTCAGAGCTTCCAGGGTGGTTATTCTGGTCGACAGGGATAGTTTCAGGGCCAGCAGTCTCAGCAGTAGAGATCTTGTTACTCTTGTGGTATTCCAGGGCGCATTGCTAGGTATTGCCCCCGTGCTTCTAGTAGTTATCAGCATCCGGGTTCCCGTGCTATGAATCCCGCACTAGGTGCACCCCCACCCCCTCAGCTAGCTAGAGGTGGAGGTGGGGGTGCCAGAGGTGGAGTCCAGACAATTATAGGTGGAGGACAGGCTATGAGAGGTAGAGGTCAGCCCGCAGTAGGTCGACCCAAAGATGTTCAGGTTGGAGGGGCTCCGCCCCGATGCAATGCTATTACTGCCAGGCTTGAGGCTGAGGCCTCTGATGCAATCATTACAGGTATGGTTTCAGTTTGCAGCAGAGGTGCTTCGGTTTTATTCGATCCAGGTTCTACATTCTCCTATGTGTCTTCATATTTTGCTCCTTATCTGATTATGCCCCGTGATTCCCTGAGTACTCCTGTATATGTATCTACCCCGGTGGGTGATTCTATTGTGGTAGATCGAGTCTACCGTTCATGCTTAGTGGTTATTGGTGTTCTGGAGACTCATGTGGATCTCTTACTCCTTGATATGGTTGATTTCGATGTCATCTTGGGGATGGATTGGTTATCTCCCTACCATGTTATTCTGGACTGTCATGCCAAGACTGTGACCTTGGCCTTACCGGGAGTACCTCGATTGGAGTGGATAGGGACTCTTAGTCATTCTTCCGGTAGAGTTATTTCATGTATGAAGGCTCGGCGCATGGTCGAGAAGGGTTGTTTGGCCTATTTGGCATATGTTCGTGATTCTAGTGACGAGGTTCCTTCTATGGAGTTTGTGCCCATAGTTCATGAGTTTCCAAAGGTATTCCCTGCTGACCTGCCGGGTATGCCGCCTGACAAGGATATTAAATTTTGCATTGAGTTGGCTCTGGGCACTCAACCCATTTCTACTCCGCCATATCGTATGGCCCCGCCAGAGCTTAAGGATTTGAAGGATCAGATACATGACTTGCTTGATAAAGGCTTCATTAGGCCTAGTGTTTCCCCTTGGAGTGCCCCAGTGTTGTTTGTTAAGAAGAAAGATGGCTCAATGAGAATGTGTATTGACTACCGGCAATTGAACAAGGTTACTATCAAGAATAAGTATCCTTTGCTGAGGATTGATGATTTATTCGACCAGCTTCAGGGTGCTATAGTGTTTTCCAAGATTGATTTGAGATCTGGCTACCATCAGTTGAGGATTAGGGCATCCGATGTCCCTAAGACAGCTTTCCGCACTCAGTATAGGCATTATGAGTTCTTGGTGATGTCATTTGGGTTGACAAATGCCCCAGCTGCTTTTATGGAATTGATGAACCGAGTGTTCAGGCCCTATTTGGACTCATTTGTTATTGTTTTCATTGATGATATATTCATATACTCTCGCAGCCGAGAGGAGCACGAGCAGCACCTTCGATTCATCCTCCAGACTTTGAAGGACAGTCAGATGTATGCCAAAATTTCTAAGTGTGAGTTCTGGTTGCGTTCGATAGCATTTCTGGGTCATGTTGTGTCGGCAGAGGGTATTCAGGTAGATCCCAAGAAGATTTCAGCAGTCAGAGATTGGCCTAGACCCACCTCAACTACAGAGATTCAGAGTTTCTTGGGCTTAGCAGGTTATTATCATCGATTTGTGGAGGGGTTTTCATCTATTGCAGCCCCAATGATCAGATTGACTCAGAAGGGGCCCAGTTCAGGTGGTCTAATGAGTGTGAGGCGATCTTTCAGAAGCTCAAGACAGCCTTGACCACGACACCGGTGATAGTTTTACCCACAGGTTCAGGGCCATATACCGTGTATTGTGATGCTTCACGGGTTGGACTTGGTGCAGTGTTGATGCAGGATGGCAAGGTTATAACCTATGCTTCTCGTCAGTTGAAGATTCACGAGAAGAACTATCCAGTTTATGATTTAGAGTTAGCAGTCATTGTTCATGCGCTGAAGATTTGGAGGCATTATCTGTATGGTGTGTCCTGTGAGGTGTTCATGGATTACAAGAGTTTGCAGTATGTGTTCAAGCAGAAAGAGTTGAATATGAGGAAGAGGAGATGGTTAGAGTTGTTGAAGGATTATGACACTACCATTCTATATCATTCGGGAAAGGCCAATGTGATGGCTGATGCTTTGAGCCGGAAGTCAGCAGCATGGGTAGTCTTGCTTATATACTGGTCGGGGAGCAACCGCTTGCTTTAGATGTTCAGGCCTTGGCCAATCGATTCATGAGATTGGATGTTTCAGAGACTGGCAGTGTTTTGGCTTATAATGTGGCCCGTTCTTCATTGTTTGATCGTATTCGAGACCGACAGTATGATGATCGTCATTTATGTGTTCTTAGATATACGGTCCGGCACAGAGGTGCCAAGCAAGTTACAGTTGATGGTGAGGGAGTCTTGAGGATGTAGGGCCGTATTTGTGTGTCTGATGTTGATGGTATTCATGAGTTGATATTGCACGAGGCCCATAGTTCCCGGTATTCCATTCACCCGGGCGCTGCAAAGATGTACCAGGATTTGCAGCAACATTATTGGTGGCAGAGGATGAAGGACATTGTGGCATATGTAGCTCGGTGATTGAACTGTCAGCAGGTTAAGTACGAGCACTAGAGACCCAGTGGTTTGATGCAGCAGATTGAGCTGCCCTAGTGGAAGTGGGAGCGTGTTACCATGGATTTTGTAGTTGGGCTCCCACGGACTCAGAGGATGTTTGATGCGGTGTGGGTCATTGTGGATATCCTGACCAAGTCAGCACACTTCATTCATGTATCAGTTTCGTATTCTTCGGAGAAGTTGGCAAAAATCTACATCCGGGAGATTGTTCGCTTGCATGGTGTGCTCGTGTCTATTATCTCCGACCGAGGTACTTAGTTTACCTCCCATTTCTCGAGAGTATTTCAGCGTGAGTTGGGCATACGGGTTGAGTTGAGCACAACATTTCATCCTCAGACGGACGGGCAGTCCGAGCGTACCATTCAGATCTTGGAGGATATGTTGCGAGCATGTGTCATTGACTTTGGAGGTTCATGGGACCAGTTTTTGCCTTTAGCTGAGTTTGCCTACAACAACAACTATCAGTCGAGCATTTAGATGGCTCCTTATGAGGCGTTGTATGGTAGGCGGTTTCGGTCGCCAGTCGGGTGGTTCAAGCCGAGAGAGGCTAGATTGTTGGGTTCAGAGTTAGTTCAGGATGCCTTCGATAAGGTGAAGATCATTCAGGATAGACATCGCACAGCTCATTCCAGGAATAAGCGTTATGCAGACCTAGAGTTCGTGATTTGGCATTCATGGTTGGTGATCGAGTATTGCTTCGGGTGTCGCCAATGAAGGGCGTGATGAGGTTCGGGAAGAAGGTAAAGTTGATCCCTAGGTACCTTGGTCCATTTGAGATTCTTGAGAAGGTAGGAGAGGTGGCCTATAGACTTGCTTTACCACCGAGTTTATCAGCCGTGCGTCCGGTGTTTCATATACCTATGCTTCGGAAGTATGTTGCCGATCCATCTCATGTGCTAGACTTCAGCAGTGTCCAGTTGGGAAAGGATTTGACTTATGAGGAAGAGCCGATAGCCATATTAGCTCGGCAGGTTCGTCAGTTGAGATCGAAGAGTTATCCTTCGGTTCGTGTTTAGTGGAGAGGTCATCCTGTTGAGGCAGCTACCTGGGAGTCCGAGTCCGATATGCGGAGCCGATATCCCCATCTTTTCACCGATTCAGGTATCTTTCTATGTGCGTTCGAGGACGAACGTTTATTTTAGAGGTGGAGATTGTGATGACCCAAAAGGTCATCACATGTATTTCTAGCTAAATCTATGTTCCGAGGTCATGAAAACCTCCTTATATCTCACCTGGATTTGCGTGCGTAGCCCGGGCGTGTAGCCGGGAAGCCGTTATGTGAAAAACTGATAAAAACAATAATTTTGTGTTGAAATTTGGATAGAGTTGACTTTGGTCAATATTTTTGGTAAACGGACCCGGACCCGTGATTTGAAGGTCCCGAAGGGTCCGTAAGAAAATATGGGACTTGGGCGTATGCCCGAAATCGAATTTCGAGGTCCCAAGTCCGACAAATGAATTTAAAAAGAAAATTATTTTCTGAAAATTATAAAGGTTTTTGAAAATAAAATGTTATGTGAAACCTGTGGTATCGGGCCCGTATCTTGGTTCCGGAGCCCGGTACAGGTTCGATATGATTTGTATGTGTTATTTGTGAAGTTTGGTAAGAAACGGACTTAGTTTGACGTAATTCGGTCAAGAATGCAAAATTTGAAGTTTATGAAGTATTTCATTGATTTTGAGGTTTACACCATTGTTTTTATGTTATTTTGGTGGTTTTATTACACGTATAAGTCCGTAGGATATTTTTGAGGTTGTGTGCATATTTGGTTGTAAGCCCCGAGGGCTCGGGTGAGTTTCGGGTAGGTGTGGGGGTGCAAAAACATAGAAAAATCTGGTGTAAAGCTCATTTTCTGGTGTCTGGTGTTTAACACTATGCGATCGCATAGGTTCATCCGCGATCGCATAGCACTGTGAGGGGGAAAGAAACTGTTACACTATGCGATTGCATAGGGGTAGTTGCGACCGCATAGGAGGGTAGGTTTGCTGGGGGGCTGGGTAGAGTTACACTGTGCGATCGCATTTGCACTACTGTGATCGCGGAGCATAGGGGTCCTTCACCTGTGCGATCGCACATGCTCCTTCACGATCGTGGAGCTTAAAAATCAGTCCACTATGTGATCGCAGTACTTACTTAGCGATCGCATAGACCAAAAATCCGCCCAGTTATTTAAGCCTAAAAACAGAATGCATGTTACGGGATTCTTCACCATTTTCATAAACCTCTTCTTCTCCAACACTGTTAGGCGATTTTTGAAGAATTGCTTCACTATAATCTCTTAGGTAAGTAATCTTTGATTTGCTTTCTTCCATTTTTATCAACATCCACTAGATTCTAGGTCTAAAAATATGTGATTAAGGGTAGAAAATTAGGGATTTGGGTAGAGTTATGCTTTTTGATTATTTGGGAATTTGACCTCGTTTAGGGGTCGGATTTCAAAAAAAATTATATATTCAGGCTCGTGGGTGAATGGGTTATCGGGTTTTGGTCCGAACCTCGTGTTTCGACCAAGCGGGCCCGGGGTTGATTTTTGGATTTTTGGAAAGAATGTTGGAAATTCTATAATTAAAGCCTTGGAATTGAATTGTTTAGAATTTATTGATGTTATTGGGTCAATTATGTCTAGATACTATTGATTTGGAGTCGGGTTCGAAGGGAAAAGTGGAGCTAGAGGCTAGATTTGAATCCTTGGAGTCGAGGTAAGTGTTTGGCCTAACCTTAGCTTGAGGGAATAGCTGTTGAGTCATATGTGCTACGTGTTTATTCCATGTTCAATGTATAGGTGAGGTGACGAGTACCTATGCATTGTTGTCAAGCATGCTCGTGAGTCGGTTTTTATGATATATGTGTTTTTCTTCGATATTTACTGTGTTATGAAGTAGATTTCACTTTGGCGGTTATTCAATTGTTGGAAATACTTGGTTGTGAACATTGTTGATTAATTGTTCGGTTGAGGATTATTTTGGTTAAGTTATACACTTGAGCGAGATTGGTTATAGCTGTGCCCCTTGCCGGTACGGTAATATCTCAGTTATTGTTCCCTTGCCGGGATGTTGTGACTTATGATTTATGTTGTTGATTTTCCTTACCAAACTGTTGTTCTTGATATTGTTTGGGTGAGGAAGGGTGTAAAGCGCGAAAAGTGATGCCGTGTATTTATTTATTGCATTATGAGGATAAAAGTGTAAAGCACAAAGGGTGATGTCGTGTATTTATTTATTGCATTGTGAGGATAAGAGTGTAAAGCACGAAGGGTGATGCCGTGTATTTATTTATTGCATTGTGAGGATGAGAGTGTAAAGCACGAAGGGTGATGCCGTGTATTTATTTATTGCATTATGAGGATGAGAGTGTAAAAGCACGAAGGATCATGTCGTGCCATTTTTATTTAATTATTGCTTTGGGGAGGATGAGAAGTAAAAGCACGAAGGGTGATGTCGTGCACTTGTTTTGGTGAGGATTAGAGTAAAGCATGAAGGGTCCGTGCACTTGTTTGTTTTATGTGGTTACTTCCTGTTGTTATTGTTTTACGTGGACTGCTGCGTTGTTCTGTTATTTAGTATTGTTTCCCCTTGTCCCCAACATATTTCTCCCGTTCTTGTACTTAATTGCTTACTTCATGTCATTATTTCTGTTATATATAATTGAATTGCACATGTATTTATTAGTTGTCGTGTTCTAGCCTCGTCACTACCTCGCCGAGGTTAGGCTCCGCACTTACTCAGTACATGGGGTCGGTTGTACTGATGCTACACATGCACTTATTTATGTTGTGCAGATTACGATACCGGACCCGGTGGGCATTGATCGAGGGAGTATCCTTCAGTCCACAAGCGACACTGAGGTAGTCCTGCAGGCGTCCGCAGGCCTTGGCGTCACTTCCTATCTCATTCCTTTTTAGTCTTTTCTTTGTATTTCTGAGACATTTGTACTTGTTTATTCAGACCTTTATTTTTAGTATTCTTAGATAGTCTGTGAAGTTGTGATACCAGTTCTGGGGGTTTGTATCAAGGATTTTGTAATGCTATTCACCCGAGTTGTTAGATTTCAAAATCTTCCGCACTTTTATGTATATTTGATCTCGTATATCACTTTTCTTTTGAATGCTAAATAATAGAGAAATAAGTTATATTAACCGGAACGTTGGCTTGTCTAGCGGGTTCAACGTTAGACGCCATCATGGTTCTGACGGTGGGATTTTGGGTCGTGACAAACTATGACTGCTTTAGGGAAATAAAATATCATTGCTTATAATAATCAAGGTGTTAACTTGATTTTTATTAGCCAGCACATTACGGCATTGTGCTATCCCGGTTTTCATGAGTGTTTTTGAGAACAAGCCCAATTCTCATAGGGAGCAGCCTACTTCCACACTCACATAGGTGAAATCTGTCAAGGGTGCTCCTGTAACTCTAACACCCCACTCATACAAGCTACATATTTTCATTAAGATCTAATAAAACTCAACCTCACAAATCATTACAGGATAAATGCACTCACACCATAGGGATGGAATAATAATAAAAATAGTGCATTTTAAACCAAGCCATCATATGATTCGTTCTTCCCATTGAACCTAGTTATATGATCTCTAGTTCCCAGGTTGGGTTTCCTCATATATGACTTATGAGCTTATGGGCTTCAATCACATCCCCTTCTATGTGCTCCAGACCCTTTCTCTTGTTAAGGCCTTAGTCAGTGGATCTGCAAGATTATCACAAGATTTAACATAGTCAACATTAATGGTACCACTTGTCAAATATGATCCCATAGTACTATGTTTTCTCTTTATATGTCTGTATTTACCGTTGTAATAGCGACTTTGTACTCTACCAATTGCAGCGGTGCTATCACAATGAATTAAATAGGAGGAATTGATTTTTCAAAATAAGGAATTTAAAATAATAAATCTCTCAACCAAGTCGCTTCCTGACTGGATGAAGCTAAAGCAATTAGCTCAGCCTCCATGGTAGAGTTAGCAATTATTGTTTGCTTTTTTGATTCAACAATTAGCACCACCTCCCAAAGTAAAAATATAACTTGTAGTAGAACAGGAATCACCAGATAAAGTATTTCAATCTGCATCAGAAAAGCCTTCGAGTACAGCAGGATATTTTTTATAAAATAATTCATAGATTTTTGTACCAAGTAAATACCTCATAACTCTTGTTATGGCATGCCAATGTTCTTTACCTGGATTGCTTGTAAACCTGCTAAGTAATCCTACTGCGTATGCAATATCAGGCAGAGTACAATAAGTCAAATATCTCAAGCTTCCAATTAAGCTAGCATATTTCTTTTGATTTATCATATCATTTTCACTTTGTGTAGGAAATAAGTGAACACTTGAATCAAAAGGGGTTATAACATGCTTGCAATCAATGAAATTATATATTTTTAAATTTTTCTCAACATAATGTGACTGGTCAAGGAAAATTTCATCACATGTTCTAGTAATCTTCATTCCAAGAATGAAATTTGCCTCACCCAAATCTTTCATGTCAAAATGGCTACTAAGCATGCTTTTAGTTTCTCCAATAACACTCAAGTTAGAGCCAAATATTAACAAATCATCAACATAGAGGAAAGCAATTACATGTGAATTATTTCAAGACTTATAATAGATGCACTTATCATACTCATTTGATTTAAAACCATTTTCTATCATGCAAGAATCAAACTTTTCATGCCGCTGCTTAGGTGCCTGTTTCAAGCCATATAGGGATTTAGTAAGTTTACACACTTTACTTTCTTGGCCAGCTTCTATAAAACCCTCAGGTTGATCCATATAAATTTTTTCATTTAGATCCCCATTTAAAAAGGCAGTTTTTACATCCATTTGATGAATATGTAAATCAAAAATTACAGCAATAGTAATTACAAGTCTAATGGATGTAATTCTAGTTACCGGAGAAAAAGTATCAAAAAATTCTAAGCCTTCTAGTTGCTTAAAACATTTAGCAACTAACCTAGCTTTATACTTATCAACAGATCCATCTGGTTTTAACTTTCTTCTTAGGACCCATTTGCACCCAATTATTTTAGCATCTGGTGGTAAATCAACCAACTTCCAAGTTTTATTAGAAATTAGTGATTCCATTTCATCATTTACAATCTCTTTCCAAAAAATAACATCAGGTGATAATAAAGCTTCTTTTAAAGTAAGAGGGTCATTTTCAATATTAAAAACATAAAAATCAGGACCATATTTTTTTCTATTCTAGCTCTTTTACTTCTTCTTAACTCAAAAGCATTATTTTCTTTATTTTGCAAAATAGAAGTAGAAGAACTAGGCATAGAAAAAAAATTATCTTTATTTCTCTGACTCCCATGATTTCTAGATTCAAATTGAAATTTATTTTCATGAAAAATAGCATCACCTGATTCTATAATTATACTCTCTTCAAGATTTAAAAATTTATAGGTTGTACTATTAGAAGCATAACCAAGAAAAGCACAAGTGGTAACTTTTTCACCCAATTTTATAATTTTAGGATCAGTTAGCCTAACATAGGCTAAACAACCCCAAACTTTCAGATAACCCAAATTTGGCTTGTAATTTTTCCACAACTCAAATGGTGTCAATTTTGTTTTCTTATGAGGAATCCTATTCAACACATAGCATGCAGTTAAAATAGCTTCACCCCACAAATTTAAAGGTGCATTTGACTCAATAAGCATGACATTCGTTAACTCTACCAAAGTTCTATTTTTCCTTTCAGGCACACCATTTGATGCTGGAGAATAAGGTGGAGTAGTTTCATGAATTATTCTCAATGATCTCACAAAAGAATTAAATTCATTAAACTCATATTCACGGCCTCAATCACTTCTAATTCTTTTTATTTTTTTACCGAATTGATTTTCAACCTCATAGAGATAATTTTTAAAATTTTCAAACGCATTACTTTTAGTTTTCATCAAATAAACATATGTGAATTTAGATAAATCATCAATAAAAGTGATAAAATATCTATTTCCTCCACGGGTTAAAATTCATCCAAGTTCACAAATATCAGTGTGAACTAATTCTAATAATTCAGATTTTCTTTCAACTTGAAAATGAGGCCTTTTAGTTATTTTGGCTTTACTAAAAGCCTCACATTTTTCAACATTATTTTTAATCATTGGGATTAATCCTAAACTACTCATGATTCCCACATAACAATAATTAATATGACACAAACGAGCATGCTAACAATTAGTAGAAGAAAGCATATAAACAGAACTAGAAGAAGTTTTATTCATCTCAACATTCAACTTGAACATCCCATCACATGATACCCCTTACCCACAAAAATATTCTTTTTCACTATTACATATTGATCACTTTCAATAATTTATTTGAAGCCTGCCTTGTTAAGAAGAAAACTAGACATCAAATTTTTTCTCATTGAAGGAGTATAAAGAACGTCTTTCAACGTTAATACTCTTCCTCAAGTAAACTTCAACTCGACCTCTCCCTTTCCAAGCATCTGGGTTGTGTGAGAATCACCAAGCATGATGGTTTTGGGCTCCTCAAATGGAGTGTACACTTTAAACCAATCTCTATCATAGAAAACATGATGGTTTGCTCCAGAATCAGCCCACCATCCATCAACATTTTCTACCATGTTAATGTCTGTTATCACCGCCACAAGTGGCTCTTCGGTAACGTTTGCCTGTGGAGTAGGACCACGTTTATGAAATTTTCAAAATCGAGCAATATCCCTGCTCTTGCCACAGACAAAGCATGATTTCGCAATTTGAACTTGTTGATTCTGTGCTTGGTTGTTTGCATCATTATTCTTCTTGGGAGGTCTACCATAATTTTTCTTAAAAGTTTTCTTCTTCGGCTTCAAAGAAGTATTTTTGTGAGTTTCAGGAGTAATATTGTTTGAAGTAATTAAATTTACCTCTGTAGTGACGAGTTGTAGAGTGCTTTCTTCTAATTGCATAAGTGCATCTTGACCTCTTATCTCTTCTTCCATGCGAATCCGCATTATCAACGTCTCAAGTGTAGTTGTGCCGCATAGTTTTTTGAAATTCCCTCCATGAAGGTGGTAGTTTATCTATTATGCCACAAACAATAAGGTTGTCTCCAATTTTAATATCCTTGGACCTGAGCTCTCCAACAATCATTATGACGTCTTGAGCTTGGTCTACTACAGATTTATTGTCCACCATTTGAAAACGAAAAATCGGCTAGCAGCATATTTTTTCGCACCTGCCTCCTCGGTATCATACTTACTCTACAATGCTTTCCAAATTTTCTTTGCAGTAGAGTAAGTTCTATCATAATAATCATAAAAATTATCAGATAGACAATTAAGAAGATAATACCGACACTTGTATGAGTCATCGTTGTATTTATCATTTTTTTCTTGAAGGGCAATTAACTCATCATCATTCATGGAGGAGTTGTCTACCTTGCTAGGATTCTTCTCAGTTAAAATGTAACAAACATTGTGAAGACTCAAATAAAAAAATACTTTACCCTTCCATCTCATGAAAATGAGTACCATTGAAACGGAATGGCTTGTTAAGATCTCCCACCTTGATATCCGCGGATTTTTCAACTGTAGCCATGTGAATCTCCTTAAAATTGTTGGTGAAAATACAATTACAGTTGAAAAATAAAATGAAGAAAATAAAATATCTTCAGGCTGAGGCGCGAATATCTCGCTCTCTTTAAGGAGATTCAAGCCCACTGCAGTAAAGTTTTCACTGGTCCAACAGTAATCCTCTTCTTGACTTGTCTCCCCCAGGATACAACAACTCGATCACGTCGTATGACTCGAACAAACTCTGGACAAGTTGTTGAGTCCAAAGCTCCACCAAGATGAACTCCTTCCTTCAACAAAAGTAAAAAACTCTCTTTTTCTTTTTTTTCCACAACATTAACCTCACTTTATAGAAACACTCTACAATTATTTCTTCGTACCCCAAAATGGAAGAAAGACTCCTATTTATAGGTGTAGGAATTCTTCCTTGAATTAAATTAGAAGAAAGTGTGGTAATAAGTTATGACATCATGAAGAGCATGAATAATTAATGGTAGAACATGGGAGAAGAGTTACAAAAGAGTTATGGCCACTTTCTATATCATGAAGTTGTAGAGTTAAAGTTATGACCATTTTCTATATCATGGAATATTGTGAGTTATGAAAATTTATTTTAATAATAAAATATAATTACACTAACAAATACTTTTTCAAAAAATATATTTTAAATTAAGCCGATATTTCCTACTTGGCCAAACATGCTACGAAAGCAAGCGTACTAGAAATCTACGTATCGAAAGTTCGAAACTACTAGAGTAATGAGCCGGCAAGTTTATTCGAATATTATTTATACAAAAGATAAAAAGTTGGATATTTGCATCCCTTACCTTCTCAATGGCCAGGGCCCTCTGAAAAACCGCACAAATAACACCAATTTAAGCCTAACCTACTTTAAGAACAAAAGAATTACACAAGGGTCCTAAGAGAAGAAAATACAAGTTGACAAATGACAACTCAATCAACTGTAAGTAAAGTTTATGTACTATTGTATTGATCATCATATAGATTTCAATTAATAATAAAGCAGGGCTACTCCTCATGGTAATATAAAGAAATTATTAAAGATAGAGGGGTAAGTACTCTTTTATTGTTAATCAAATACTTCGCGATCGAGTCTTGAGTAAAGAAATGATTAAGTATTAAGTTGTTTTATTAGGGACCTTTAACAAGGGGTTTTTGATAGGGTATATGAGAATATTAGTATTAAATATGGTATATTAATAATGTAGAAGATTAGGTATATTGAAATTATTTTTTATCGATTATTTTGTTTGGTATATTAAAAGTTTTGAAAGGATAATTTTGTCTTTATACATGCTTATTCATATATAAAAAATTATAGTATTAGTAATGTCATGATTTGTTTTGTATTAGAATAGTACTAAATATGATATATAATTAATATAAATAGTAGTTATACATAAATTAAAAAATACTATCAAATAAGAAATTAATATTATCAAAACTAATATATATTATTTTTCTAATACAACCTACCAAATGACACGTTAATATAAACTTCCAAAGGAAAATCTAAACTTATTCGGGACTCCAACACGAAAAGGAAAAAGGAAATAAAGAAATCATCCAAAGGAGTAGAATCTAGAACTAATTGCTCCACATTTAAACGACAACTCATTAGATTCTAAGCCTAGAGGCTAGCTTGGTCAACGACCTGCCAATCGAGTGCCTTTTCTGCTACTTATCACTGTGTTTATTTTCAGATTCTTGGAATTGAAAGCAGTATCTGTACTTTTCTAGGTATGCTAATTTCACATTCTATAACTTTTAAGAATGTAACGACAAGTAGGTCGTTTTGAGTAATTGCATTCTGTTTTGTCGATTTTGACTTTAAGGTTATTTGGAATTGATTTGGAAGAATGAATTTTATGATTGAAGTTTTAAAATTGGAAGAGTTGATCAAGTTTGACTTTTTCGTATTTGACCTCGGATTGGAGTTTTGATGATTCCGTTAGGTCCGGATGGTGATTTTGGACTCGGGTGTATGCTCAGATTTGCATTTGGATATTTCTAAAAGGTTTCAACGCTAATTGGCGAAAGTTGGAAATTTGAAGATTTGGAAAGTTCATAAGTTTGACCGAGAGTTGACCTTGAGGATATCAGATTTAGATTGTGGTTCCGGGAATGGAAATAGCTTCGATATGTCATTTGAGACTTGTACGCAAAATTTGAGTTCATTTCGAGTTTATTTGATATGTTTCGGCACGAGTTTTGAAAGTTGAAAGATTCAAAGTTCATTATATCCGATTTGTGGTGCGATTCATGATTTTGATGTTGTTATGCGAGAGTTGAGACCTCGAGTAGGCCTGTTTTATGAAAAGCAATCAAAGAGAAGATCGAAGAGAATGAAACGCACGTATAGTGGTTATTATAGCAATTCCTTCTTTTGTTGGTATGTTTGGACGGGGGCCTGAGGGGCTCTAGCGTGTTTCAGATTGATTTCGAGCCATTTTTCTTCATGTTCTCACACCTGGTTGCTGCTGATTTTTGGTGTTTCAAACCTTCTTCGCGATCGCGAAGATTTCGCTGCGGTCACATAGTGGATTAGAGGAGATGGTCTTTTTCCTTCATGCGTTCGCGAAACGTGTTGTGTTCGCGTACCTTTGGAGGCTTGTACATCGCATTCGCATGGGTCGGCCCGAGTTCACGTAGAGTTGAGTTGTGAAGCTGGGGGCTGGAGATTTTCTTCTTTGTGTTCGCATTGGTCTTGTCACGGTCGTGTAGTGCAGGTGCATGTAGCCACCTCGTTCGCATATGATGTTTCACGAACGCGTAGGGTATTTTTGGAGGCTACTGAGTTTGTTCTTCACGATAATGTCCCGCAATCGCGTAGGATATTTTTGTTCAATGATTATAAGTACTCTATTTTCGGGAGTTTCGGCCATTTTAACATATTTTGAGCTATGGAGCTCGGATTGAAGCGATTTTGAGGCGATTTTTACCATATGGATTAGGGTAACTGTTCTCTACTCGATTTTGATTATATTTCATGAATATATCCTCGTTTTTGACATTTGGTTGATGATTTCAAAAGAGAAATTAAGGGTTTTTGTCTAAAGTTCCATAAAGTGAAAATTTGGGTTTGGAACAACGATTCTGAGTTGGATATAAGTGAAACTAGTATGGTTGGATTCGTAATTGAATCGGTTGTCTGATTTTATGAGTCTTGTCGGGTTCTGAGGTGCGTGCCCAAGTTTGACTTTTTGGTTGACTTGTGATTTTATTAATGATTCGACCTTTATCAATTGGAATTATTTTCTTTGCCATTATTTAATGTATTTGAGTTGCTTTTAGCTAGTTTTGAGCCGTTCGAAAGTGGGTACACGTGGGATGACGTTTCTATAGTATTGTTTGGCTTGCTCGGTATTGGATTCGGCTTGTTCGAGGTAAGTAACACTTCTAAACTTGGTGTTGAGGGTATGAACACCTGAATATACGTGATATTTGTTTGGTGTTGAGGTGACGCACATGCTATGTGACATGCGTGTGGGCGTGCACCGTGTGAATTATGACCGGGTTGTTTATGTGGAATTGTGTAGTTACCTAATCTTGTTTTTATCCATGAGATTTCTACGTGTTAGAGTAATTGAGTTGTGATCCATGTTAGAAACCATGTTTAGGCTATATGCTTATTGTGTTGGGACCCACTGAGGTCATACCTGCTGTGGAATTATTTGCTTAAATTGCAGTTATATACTTAGTTATACTCATTCATTTGCATATCATATCTCAGTATGTGTTGCTATTTATTGATACATCATATCCACATTTTTGGGCTAATTTTCATGACATTGTGAGCCCGAGAGACTGGGAATTGATGACTGAGTGAGGCCGAGGGCTTGTTTGTAAGTGATATTTATGGGATTGAATTGCACGCCGCATCATGCTTTATTGATTCATGCCATGATTGGCTTATTATAGCGCTTGGGCTGGATCTGTCACTCCAGAGTCTGCACACCCACAGTGAGTGTAGGTACCTACTGAGTGCGAGTGCCGGGTGATTGGGAGGACTGAGCGACTGGGAGGACTGAGTGAATTGATATTCTGAGAGTATGCATATGGTTTTATCATTGTGTTGCATTTCATTCGACATGCACACTTGACATACAGACATACAGACGCATTTTCCTCATGTTGTACGGTATTGCATCATTCATGACTTCACATACACACTATTATGTAGGCATAGAGATGTACTTTCCTCATGCCATTTGATAATGAAACATCTTACCTGTTGTTGAAAGTTTTGGGAAAAATCATAGTTTTTCAGATTTACTCATATTTTGGTGATTTCAGTAAAAGATTTGGGTTCTCATTGATATACTTGAAAAACATGCCTATTTTTCGAAATTGTGAACGAGCAGAGTTATTTCTTGTACCACTTTTATTATATTGTTATGAGCTGTTGTTAGCTATTGGTTTTGGACTCTGGCCTTTGCCCCAACTCGTCACTACTTTCAACCTAAGGTTAGGTTTGTTACTTATTAAGTACATTAGGTCGGTTGTACTCATACTACACTTCTGCACCTTGCGTGCAGATTTTAGATGCTGAAGTTGTTTTGTATGGCGGGAGCTAGAATTAGAGATGTACATGCATTCCTGTCATAGCTGCCTCTTGTTTATGGTAGATTTAGCATTTTAAATTTGTTCATGCATATTTCAAACATGTGATGTATTTGTTTCATATCATCTTTATAAATTCAAAATCTTAGAAGCTCATGATTTGTACAACCAGTCCTTGGGAATTCTTTGCATAAAATCACAGTTGTATTATCATTACTTCTCTTAATGAATCTCATTGGAATTGGTTTATTTTTAATTGGCTTACCAAGTAGGTGTGGGTTAGGTGTCATCACGACTAGTTGGATTTTGGATCGTGACAAGTTGGTATCAGATCTCTAGGTTCATAGGTTCTATGAGTCATGAGCAAGTAATAGAGTCTTGAGGATCGATATGATGACGTCCATACCTATCTTCGAGAGGCTATAGGGAATTTAGGATAAACTTCCCATATTTCTTTCCTTATCGTGCGACATTGATTCAGCTTGAAGTATATCTCTTTGAATTCCTTCCAGTTACAGGTATGCGTATGTCAGGGCTTTTTTTCAATTGGGCAACGACGACTTGTGATTCCATGGATGAGGTGGGAGATGTGATATCTGTGTGCTGATGATGGGCCAGTCTGGAGGACATGAGGCTGAGTTTTAACTATAGCTTGAGCACGGGGAATTCAGTTGTGTGAGTATATGTTTTTGGACTTATATGTCTGGTAGTGTCCCTATGACTGGAATTTATGGCTCGGTGAGTGGTTGGATAGTTATATTATGAGATATGTGACTACGAGATGAGTTCAGATGGTTTGAATGTGACGAGAAGAGTTTGCTTGAGATGTAAAAATGACTATTGGGTGTTTGATTCCTGTCTTGATGTGACGTATAGTCTCGAGTCATGAGTGTGTTGATGAATTTTTCATGTTGTTTAATTATGGAACAAATTAGTTTCTCATGTCTTATTGATGAGTTTAGACTTAGGAAGATTAAGTGATTGCATAGTAGTTGTGACTGTAAAATGGTATAGAGAAATGTCAGTTTGAGGAAAAGCTATGGAGACTTTTTTTTCTACCAGTAGGTTGTAGGTACTACGATTTGAGCTTGGAGTGGTTGAGAAAGTTGATCTAACCGTCACGAGGATGAATGAGAGCTTAGTAGATGATTTGAGGTACTATATGATTTGTTCTATAAGAGCTTATGAAGGATTTAGTTGAATCTCACTGCGGTATTATGGCAGTAATAGATTATGGGCATTGTGTGCTATCGAGTGTTTTTTCCTATGGGTTTGAGGCAAGTGGGGGAGTCTTCTATCGATAATTTGAATGCATGGTTATATGCTGTACTGGTCTCAGTTTAAGGCATACTCTTGAATCAGGTATGACTTGCAAAGGTTAAGATCTTGGATGACTCGAGTAAAGGAATTTCTGGATACAGGCTATGTTACACTTCATGGGTATATGGGAATCATGGAATGATTGCGTTATTTTTGTGGAAGATGTAGTGTGCATGGAGTAGGAATTTGCTCGGTTGTGTTAAGACGGGGTTACTTCTTTGGGTGTTGTCATGCAAATGGGGCACATGTCGTTTGGCCAGTTTGTTTGAGTAGAGTGGATGACTTTTGAGAAGGTTCTAATGGATTCAAGATTTATATGTAGCAACTGAGAATATTGCGAATTTGTATATGGCTAGAATGTGAGATTTACATTGGATGGTGTCGAGACTCGTGGTAACCTTATATCATTATGGATTCTACATTTCAGTATCAGGAAGGTGAAAGAAACAACTTTAGATTTACAGAAGGTCTATTTAGAGTGAGAGTCTCGGTTGTCGTACTTTTGGGGTGCTTAAGAGGGAATACAACGGCTTATGGGCCTTAGGCGGTATGTTTTTATGCTAGGATCTCTTGTGGTTAGCTTGGGGGTAAGGATCATGGTGTTCTGGCAAGGGGAGAAGTGTCAACTCGGGGGTAATATGGAAGGAACTCGGAGAAATAAAATAGCTTGGCAGTAGGCTGGATCAACTTTATAATGGATATGATCAATTTTTTGGGTACTTATGATGTGGTGAGTCTCTACAGGGGTTTTGGGACAATACTCTTGGGTTTGGCAACCTGCGTGGCTTGGTTGAGTTAGAGAGATTTAATCCTGATGGCTTAGTTATACACAAAAGGGTTTCAAAGAGTTCTAGATGGTTTCTACCACGGTTTGAGATGGATATTTCCTACCAGCATGAGGAGCATGTTGCGTGTTATGATTTTCTCCTAGATGGGATCAAATGGAAGGTTTCTAACTGATCGGGTATGTATTCTGCTGGTGACTCAAAGTTTATTATAAGATTACCGTGCTTTTAATGTGATGGCATGATAGATGCGGTGTGTTGTGTGGGGTTGAGATTTGCATGTGCAAGGTCACGATTCAGTTTTGAAGGGAAGGTCATGAATTCTTAAACATCATGGGCGGTATTAGATGACTAGATAAAAGTTCTTACTGCTTGGTATTTCCTGAGGAGGGTGGGCATTTCAGAAGGCGCACTGTATTTTGACTTACGGATGCTTCATTGCGGTACTCGCCTGGTTGATTGACTGCTGATATTCAGATTTTTCTATGTTGCATGGAAGAGTAATAGAAGAATTTCTCGTGGGTATGATTATGTACGAGTGATGTGTTAGTCATTCTAGTGATGGGGTTGGGATCGACTATGGTAATTCAGGTATTCTATGGATTTGGAGACTTGGAGTTCTCACAAGCAGATTATGTTGGGGTTGCGGGCTGTGAAGATGTGGACAAAGTTTGCTGGATAGAAGTACGTTCTATGGTTAGGTCATTGTGGACTTTTGGAGGGCCATTTATCCATTTGGGGATGGCCGGAGTTGGTTTGGGGGCCCATTGGTAGTCCCAATGAGGATGTGCATTTTGCACCGGGTCGAATTTGTTTACACCAAACTGTTAGTGCTGATAGGTGAGTCATTCGATTAGAGTTGAGCTTGCTCGTGTTCTGATATGTTCTACGTGTTACGAATCTATGCTAAGAGGGGTTGTGATTTGTTTGTTATATGCACACATGGTGCATGTTTGTTTGGGTCTTGTAGCGAAATTTGAACTACATGATTATTAGGGTGTTGAATGGTTGACTGCGCCTTGGTTATGTTCCTTCTGGGCTGTGGTATAAAGAGTTATTCGCTTCTCCATAGTTATGGTCATGCACTTGTGAAGTTGGTGTCGGATTGGTTATGGTTGTTGATTTTGCACATTGGGGCTCGAGGTATCTCATATGGATCGGTGTTGGGTGGGTCACGTATTGTAGCGGGGTTATGACGGGATATAATCCTTTGTGATAGATTCGTGTGTTTTGGTTCTACGGTGTGTGATGTGTTCTTAGCATTGCGTTGTGGTGGTACTTGCCGAGCTTGCAGGACAGTTCTCTGATTTGAGTCATTTTTCCATCTTTGAGTAAACTTGAATTGTTGCGTATTGGTGCACGGATTGCACTATTTGTGGCGTGAGGTTGTATTGGTGCGGCATACCAGTGAAGTGGTTGTATTTGATGAGTTGGGGTCATGGGATTCAAAATGGGTATTATCGGATTTGATTACAGTATGTATGGAGGAACAATTTTAGAATTGGCTTAAAATTTAGCTTTGGTTCTTATCGAACAAGAGATAGCTCCATGACTTGTTGATCTGATGAGTGGTTTATGAGTTTCTGTGTGTTTCCTTCATCATCGGCAGTGTACGAAGGTTTTAGAATGAGATTTGTTTCATATGAGGTTCATTACTGGTACCAGATTTGTTTTGAGCAGTTATTGCGGTCGGAAGTTATTGCTATGAGTATTTGAGTTATGTTGTATATCATGTGATTACATCTTGGGTTATAGTTATGACACGATATAGCTTCTTCAGACTTATACAATGTGTAAATGCGAGATTCAGGTATGGTAGGAAGTTCCGGATGTTGGAAATTGGATTTTGAGGTTTACGAACTAAGGTTGTAGTAATGATCTTCAGGTATGTTGTGTTTTCGGGCCTATATGAAATAGGGTGACGTGGTATCACCCCCGGAAGTGTTCATGGTAAGGTTACATGGCGATTTGATGGCTCTAGAACTACTCCATGAACGTTTGAGGATGAACATATGTTTAAGTGGGGGAGAATGTAACGACCCAACTGGTCATTTTCACCATTTGCATTCTGTTCAGCTATTTGAGGTCTTGAGCAGCATCGTATGATGTATTGTGACTTTTGTGAATCATTGGTTTTGGTTTTCAGGTTGTTGGGAATTGATTTGGAAGAATGAATTTCATGATTAAGCTTTAAAGTTGGAAGAGTTGACCAAGTTTGACATTTTAGTAATTGACCTTGGATGGCGTTTTGATGGTTCCATTAGGTATGGATTGTGATTTTGAACTCAGGTGTATGCTCGGATTTGCATTTGGATATTTCTAGAAGGTTTTGCGCTAATTGGCAAAAGTTGAAAATTTTAACGTTTAGAAAGTTCATAAGTTTGACCAAGAGTTGACTTTGAGGATATCGGATTGTGGTTCTGGGAATAGCTTCGTTATGTCATTTGTCACTTGTATGCAAAATTTAAGTTCATTCCGAGTTGATTTGATATGTTTAGGCATGAGTTTTGAATGTTGAAAGATTCAAAGTTCATCATATTCGATTTGAGGCGCGATTCGTGATTTTGATGTTGTTAGCGTGATTTGAGGCCTCGAGTAGGTCCGTTTTATGTTATGAGATTTGTTGGTATGTTCGGACGGGGACCCGAGGGATCGGGCATGTTTCGGATTGATTTCGGGCCATCTTTATTCATGTTCTCACTGTTGGTTTCTGTTGATTTCTAGTGTTTCAAACCTCATTCGCGATTGCGATGATTTGGCCGCGATCGCGTAGTGTATTAAAGGAGCTGGTCTTTATCCCTCATCGTATTTGCAAAGGTGATGTCGCATTCGCGTACCTTTGGAGGCTTGAGCATCGCATTTTCATGGGTCAGCCCGCGTTCACGTATAGTTGAGTTGAGAAGCTGGGGGCTCGAGATTTTCTTCTTTGCATTAGCATTGGTCCTATCTACATCACGTAGTGCAGGTGCATGTATCCATCGCGTTCGCATGTGATGTTTCGCAAACGCGTAGGGTATTTTTGGAGGCTGCTGAGTTTGTTCTTCTCGATCCCGAAGAATGTCACGTGATCGCGTAGGGTATTTCTGCCCATAGATTATAAGTACTCTATTTTCGAGGGTTTTAGCTATTTTAACATATTTGGAGCTATACAGCTCAGAATTAAGCAATTTTTAGGCTATTTTCACCATATGGATTGGGGTAAGTGTTCTCTGCTCGGTTTTAATTGTATTTCATGAATCTATCCTCGTGTTTGGCCTTTGGTTGATGATTTCAAAAGAGAAATGCGGGAGGGGGAGGGGGGGGGGGGGGGGGGTCTAAAGTTTTAAAAAGGGAATTTTTGAGTTTTGAAAATTGTTTGGGGGGCGGATGTGAGTG
>ML248311.1:0-33897 GCA_005239495.1 Nicotiana undulata | reverse complement strand
GGGGGGGGGGGGGTTGTCTAAAGTTTCATAAAGTGAAATTTTGAGTTTTGAACATTGATTCGGAGTCGGATTTGACTGGAACTTGTATGGTTGGACTCGTAATTGAATGGGTTGTTCAATTTTGTGAGTTTTGTGTGGCTTCAGTCGCGGACTTGGGTTTGACTGTTTGGTTGACTTTGGACTTTTGATTAAATATTCGACCTTTATCATTTGTAATTGTTTCCTTAGACATTATTTGATGTATTTGAGTTGCTTTTGGCTAGTTTTGAGCCGTTCAGAGGTCTGTACATGCATGATGACGTTTCAAGAGTATTGTTTGGTTTACTCGATATATGATTCGGCTTGTTCGTGGTAAGTAACTCTTCTGAAATTGGTGCCGAGGTTATGAACCCCTGAATATACGTGATATGTGTTTGGTGTTGAGGTGACGCACATGCTAGGTGACGGGCGTGTGGGAATGCACCGTATGAATTATCACCCAATAGTTTCTGTGGTACTGTGTAATTACCTAATCTTATTTTTATCCATGAGATTTCTACGTGTTAGAGTAATTTAGTTGTGATCCATGTTAGAAACCATGTTTAGGCTATATGCTTATTTTGTTAGGACCCACTAAGGTCATACCTACTGTGGGGTTATTTTCTTAAATTACAGTTATATACTCAGTCATACTCATTCATTTGCATATCATATCTCAGTCTCTGTTGCTATTTTTTGATACATCACATCATTATTTTTGGGCTGATTTTCATGATATTATGAGCCCAAGAGACTGGAGAGATTGATTACTGCGTGAGGCCGATGGCCTGATTGTGAGTGATATTTATGGGATCGGGTTGCGTGCCGCAGAAGGCTTTATTGATTCATTTCATGATTAGCAAATTATAGCGCTTGGGCTGGATCTTCCCCTCCAGAGTCTGCACGCTCATAGTGAGCGCAGGTACCTACTGAGTGCGAGTGCCGAGTGATTGGGAGGATTGAGTGACTGTAAGGACTGAGTGAGAGAGGACTGTGTGAATTGATACTCTGAGAGTATGCATATGGTTTTATCACCACGTTGCATTGCATTCGACATGCACACTTGACATACATGCATAGATCTGTATTTTTCTCATACTTTACGGTATTGCGTCATTCATGGCTTCACATACACATTGACATGTAGGCGTAGAGATGTACTTTCCTCATGCCATTTGATAATGAAACATCTTACTTGTTGTTGAAAGTTTTGGGAAAAACATAGTTTTTCAAATTTACTCATATTTTGGTGATTTCAGTAAAAGATTTGGGTTCTCACTGATATACTTGAAAAGCATGCCTATTTTGCGGAACTATGAACAAGCTGAGTTATTTCTTGTACCACTTTTACTATATTGTTATGAGTTGTTGTTGGCTATTGGTGTTGGACACTGACCTTTGTCCCAGCTTATCACTACTTGCAACTTAAGGTTACATTTGTTACTTATTGAGTATATGAGGTCTATTGTAGTCATACTACACTTCTGCATCTTACGTACAGATTTTGGATGTTGATGTTGCTGTGCATGGCAGGACCTGAAATTGAAGATGTACCTGCGTTCCTGTCAAAGCTGCATCTTGTTTATGGTAGCTTTAGCATTTTAAATCTGTTTATGTATAATTCAAATAGATGATATATTTGTTTCATATCATCTTTGTAAACTTTAAATCTTATAAGCTCTTGATTTGTACTACCAGTTCTTGGGAATGTTTTGTATAAAAGCACAATTATATTATCATTACTTCTCTAAATGAATCTCATTGGAATTGGTTTATTGTTAATTGGCTTACCTAGCATGTTGGTGTTAGTTGTCATCACAACTAGTTGGATTTTGGGTTGTGGCAAATAAACACAAAAAAAAAAAAAAGACAAAAGAAGACTAAGCCTAAAGGACATGCCTTGCTAGCAACCTCTAAATGCAAATTCCCACTCAATCTTCAAAATCTCAAAAACAACTCTAGAGTAGTTTTTGAAGTTTTATAATTATAAAACTTTAATTTTTTTCAAGTAAAATGAGTGTCTATTCATAATTTCAACTTTTAAAAATTATTTTTCATCTCATCTTCAAAAACTCTTTGTTTTTTAATTTTAATCAAATTTATGTCTAAGCGCTAGTTAAGGGGTCATTTGGCCAAACACATTAATTTAGAAAACAAAATGGCTAAAAAAAGTATTTTTATCCAAAAAGAAAATACGGTCAAACATGCTATAATCTAAAAGACATACCTTGTTAACTAGTTCTAAATGTGAGTTACCATTCAATCCCTTTTTCCACTATTTTCGTCAAATTTACCATAATTTGTTAAGTTTTTTAGGAATATCAAAAGGTTAAAAAAATTTAGTTTCTCTATCTTCATAAGGAAGGCGTAAGATACGCGTACACATTACCCTTCCCATACACCACTGTGGGTTACACTGAAATGTGATGTTGTAGTTGTTTTTGTAAAAGTGTTAGTAAAATTTTAGCAACATAAAGGACCAAAACTATTTAGAGCGTACTTGTAACGACCCGACCGATCGTTTTGAGAGTAGTAGCCCCTATCTCCTATTTACCCCTTTCCTCGTATCTATTTCTGCTTATGTGACTTGTCGGAAGGTTTTGTTTTTGGTTTCGGTTTTGGGACACTTAGTCCCTAAATGGAAGCTCAAGTCTTAGGATTTTTTACAGTAGTCAGAACTGTGTGAAGAAGACTCCGGAATGGAGTTTTATTGGTTTTGTTAGCTTCTAGGGTATATCAGAAACAGTCTCTCATCCCTCTCAGAGTAGGGGTAAGGCTGCATACATCCTACCCTCTTCAGACCCCACTTGTGAGATTATACTGGGTGGTTGTTGTTGTTGTTGTTGGGCGTGTCCGGACTGTGAATTGGAGGTTTGTAGCTGATTTAGGCTTGAAATGGCGAAAGTCGAACTTTTGGAGATTTTGATCGGAAGTGGACTTTTTGATATCGGGGTCGGATTCCGAATTCGGAAGTTAGAGTAGGTCTGTACTGTTGAATATGACTTGTGAGCAGAATTTGAGGTCAATCAGGCGTGGTTTGATAGGTTTCGGCATCCGTTGTAGAAATTTGAAGTTTTAAGTTCATTAAGTTTGAATTGGAGGGTGATTCGTATTTTTAGCATTGTTTGATGGTATTTGAGGGCTCGACTAAGTTTCTATGGTGTTTAAGGACTTTTTGGCATGTTTGTTTGAGGTCTCGAGGGCCTCGGGTGTGTTTTGGATGCTTAATGGATTGAAGTTTTGATTTATGCTATTGTTGATGTTTTTTGATTTCTAGTGTTTCGCACTTGCGTCGGGAGAACGCAGGTGTGAACTCGCACGTGCGGAAGGAGGAGCGCGGGTGCGATTTGGTCAAGATTGGTCTATGGGTGCAGGTGCGAGATTGACCCGCAGAAGCAGAGTCGCTACTGCGGAAGATGGAGCGTAGAGGTGGAAGGGCCTGGAGCTTGAGGATCGCAGAAGCAGAAAGATATCCGCAGCATCAGGTGCGCAGGTGCGGCCCATTGCTCGCAGAAGCCGTTCTAAGGACTTAAGTCATCTCCACACTTGCGATGGAAATTCCGTAGGAGCGGCATCGTAGGTGCGACTGGAGGCCCGCAAATGTGAAATCGCTGGGCAGAAAAGGGCCAAGTTCGAGGGTTTGATCCCATTTTCAATTTTAGGACTTTGAGAGCTTGGTGTGAGGCGATTTTTCGAGTGTTCTTCAAGAAAATTGTTGGGGTAGGTGATTCTAACTCGGATTGGACTATATTTCATGAATCTATTACTATTTTCATCATCAAATTAGGGATATGAGTTGGAAATTTGTGAGAAAATGGTAGAAACTTCTTAGACTAAATTTTTGAGTTCTGAAAGGCGATTTGAGGTCGGATTCGAGTAATTCTTGTATGGTTGGACTCGTGACCGAATGGGTTTTCGTATTTTGTGACTTTTACCCGATTTCGAGACGTGGGACCGGGTGGAATTTTTGGGGAGATTTTCTAATTTCTTGCTTTAGCTTTGATTTCATTAATTATATTAGTTCTGTATTGTTATATTTATGGTATGTAATTGATTTTGGCTAGATTATGGCAATTCGAAGTCGGATATTCGTGGAAAAGGCATTGTTACCGATTGATTGAGCTTGGTACGAGGTAAGTAGCTTGTCTAACATTGTGTGGGGGAAATCCCCTTAGGATTTTGTACTGTTATGATATGTGAGCGCCGTGTACGTGAGGTGACGAGTGTGTACACGGCTATTTGTTGTAAAACCTGATTTTACTAAGTAATAACTACCTTAATTGAGTTATACTAGCATTGGTAGTTATCCTGCTAGCTTAGCATAGTATGTACGTGTCTTAATTATTTATCTGAACTCTCTGCAACATGCTTAGTGGATTCATGCTACTTTTCTTGACTTGAACTTAGTCTAAACTGTAGGGTTTTCTTGCTGTAACTGTTATCTCCATTGTTTGAGCTGCGTATTTACCATGGAACTACGAGACGATATCCCGGGAGATCCCCCTGCATACTTACTTTGGGGCTACGAGACGGTATCTCGGGAGATCCCCCTGCACATTTACTTTTGAGATTACAAGGATTTACCTTGGGAGCTCTCCCCGTATATTTACTTTTGAGACTACGAGGCGGTACCTCGAGATTTCTCCCATCATATTTATTTTGGGACTACAAGACAGTATCTCGGGAGATCCCCTGTTGTTTACCCCTGTGTGTTGTACTGTTATTTTTTTGTTTTTCCATTTGTTAAATTTTAGTCTCTTATTATACTTTATATTCTCATGCCTTATTTATTATTTACTAGTAGGCCTGACCTGACCTCGTCACTACTCAATGGATGTTAGGCTTGGCACTTATTGGGTACCATTGTGATGTACTCATGCTATTCTCCTGCACATGCTTTTGTGTGCATATCCAGGTACCTCCTACCAGCCTCGCTTTTAGTTGCATACTTGATGCTGCTCCGGAGACTTCAGGGTACATCTGCCCATCCGCAGACCTCAAAACCCCCCTCTATCTCTTTTGTGTTGTTCTTACTTTACTTCTTTTAGATACTGATGTATAGAATAGTGAGATAAATTATTAGAAGCTTGTGACTTATGATGTTCCGAGTCTTGGTGAAATTCTGTGTATATTTCGAAAATTTGTTATTTTATATGTCGAGCGGCATTTCTATCAGTTATTAAATTACCTGTTGTTGTTAGTTGTTAAGATTTATGCTTTCATTTTCATTGTTTTCCGCAAATGCCAGGATTACCTAGTCGTAGAGACTAGGTGCCGTCACGAACTCTCGCGGAGGGAAGATTGGGTCATGACAAGTTGGTATCATAGCCGTAGGTTCATAGGTGTCGTGAGTCACAAGCTGGTTTATTAGAGTCTCACGGATCGGTACAGAGACGTATGTACTTATCTTCGGGAGGCTATGGAACTGTTAGGAAAAATTACACTTCTTAATTTCCTTGTCGCGCGAAAATTTGTTCTCATCAAAATTCTAAACTTATGTATTCCATTCTTTCTCAAAGATGGTGAGGACCCGTACAGGCGGATCTGATGACCAGGCACCCGCGCCCACAGCTAGAGCTGCGAAAGGCCGGGGCCGGGGTACAGGCTGAGGACACCTATGCGATGCAGCCAGAGCACCCACCCGAGCTGCTACAGAGAAGCGCTCAGTAGCTTTAGCTGGAGAGTAGGCATTTGAGGTACCTGTTGCAGTACTAGCTCTCTAAGAGACTCTAGCCTAGTTCATGATCATGTTAAGCACCTTAGCTCAGGCTGGATTGATTCCACTTGCTCCTGCCACATCTCAGGCCGGGGAAGGACACAGACTCCCGCAGATCGTACCCTAAAGAAGTGGGTTCAGGTCGACCAGGTCCCAAAGTTTATACCAATGCAGCAGGTAGCGTCGGTCCAGCACGAGGCTAGGGCAGTAGCTTCTGAGGCGAAGCAGCTCAGAATTAAGAGGTACAAGAAGTACCACCCTCCTACCTGCAGCGGATTGTCGACAAATGATGCCCGGGTTTTTCTATAAGAGTGTCACTGTATTCTCCGTACAAGAAGTACCACCCTCCTACTCGTAGCGGAGTCGAGCGGGGTTTCTTTTACTACATGCCAGCTTAGAGGAGTATCATATTAGTGGTGGCGTGCTACTGAGTTGAGTAGTCCGACTGAGGCAGCTTCACTTACATGGACTCAGTTCTCAGACATGTTTCTGAGTCCCTCAGAGCCTCAAGGACGCACGGCGCACTAAGTTTGAGTAGCTGCGCCAGGGTGCTATGATTGTGTCAGAGTTTAGTTTGCTTAAGTGACTTGGCCTGACATGCACCGGCCTTGGTTGCCACAGTTCGAGAGAGGGTTCGTCGGTTTATAAAGGGACTCCACCCCAGTATCCGGATTAATATGTCCAGGGAGCTGGAGATGGATATTTCATTCCAGCAGGTTGTGAGTATTGCTAGGAGATTGGAGGGCATGCTCGCTCGAGTTAGAGAGGAGGGGAGGCCAAGAGGTTTTGAGAGTCTGGCACCTACAATGGTACTCGTGTCCCAGCTGTAGTTCTCCATGGTGGGGGTTATGTGAGTCGCCCCATTCATTCAGCTCTTCCAACCGCCAGTGGTATTCCGACCCCTTCTAGGCCCCAAGAGCCTTATTATGCACCGCCAATATCTAGTGTATCTCCTACACGGGCTGCTTTGAGCGGCCAGTCCAACGGACCTAGCCTAAGCCAGTCACAGCAGCCACGGCCTCCGAGAGCTTGTTTTGAGTATGGCGACACTCGCCATACGGTGAGGGATTTCCCCAGACTTACGAGGGGTGCACCTCCACAGACTTCACGACTCTAGCGCGTGCTTCACCGGGTCCTCAGGCTATGATTCCAGCACCAGCTATTGTCCCACCTGCTCAACCAGCTCGAGGTGGAGGTTGGGGAGGTCGAGGTCGTCCTAAAAGGGGAAGCCACACCATATATTATGCTCTTCCGGCGCGTACATAGGCAGTTTCTTCCCACTCTGTCATTACAGGTATTGTTTCGGTCTGTCATAGAGATGTGTCTGTCTTATTTGATCCAGGCTCTACATATTCCTATGCATCCTCTTATTTTACCCCGTATTTGGGTGTGTCTCAGGATTCTTTGAGTTCACTTATTTATGTGTCTACTCTTGTGAGAGATTCTCTTGTTGTGGACCGCGTGTATCGGTCGTGTTTGGTTGCTCTTAGTGGTTTTGAGACCAGAGCTGATTTATTATTGCTCAGTATGGTAGACTTTGATGTTATCTTGGGCATGGACTGATTGTCGCCCCATTATGCTATTCTTGATTGTCACGCTAATACCATGACGCTTGCTATTCTAGGTTTACCGTAATTAGAGTGCAAAGGTACCTTAGAGTATACTTCCAGTAGAGTTATTTCCTTTCTTAAAGCTCAACGAATGGTTGACAAGGGGTGTGACGCATATCTAGCTTATGTGAGAGATATCAGTATTGACACCCTCACATTTGAGTTAATTCCAATAGTGAGGGACTTTCCAGATGTGTTTCCAACTGATCTATCGGGCAAGCCGCCCGACAGAGATATTGATTTTGGCATTGATTTGTTGTTGGGCACTCAGCCCATCTCTATTCCCCCATATCGTATGGCTCCTCATGAGTTGAAGGATCAGTTACATAAGTTGCTTAATAATGGCTTCATACGGCCCAGTGTGTCACCTTGGGGTGCTCCGGTCTTATTTGTGAAGAAAAAGAATGGTTCTATGCGTATGTGCATTGATTATCCGCAACCGAACAAAGCTACAGTGAAGAAAGGGTATCCATTGCCGTATTGATGACTTATTTGATCATTTACATGGTGCTAGGGTTTTTTCCAAGATTGACTTGTGTTCAAGCTATCATTAGTTGAAGATTCGGGAGCCAGATATCCCGTAGACTGATTTCAGGACTAGGTATGGTCACTACGAGTTCCTTGTAATATCTTTTGGGCTTACTAATTCCCCAGCAGCATTTATGCACTTGATGCACAGTGTGTTCCGGCCCTATCTTGACTCATTCATTATTATGTTTATTGACGACATTCTGGTGTACTCCCGGACTCAGGAGGATCATAAGCAACACCTGGCGACTGTGCTTCGGACCTTGAGAGAAAAGAAGTTATATGAAAAATTTTCAAAGTGTGAGTTTTGGCTAGACTTAGTGGCATTCATGGGTCATGTATTATCAAGTGATGGGATCAAGGTGGATCCGAAGAAGGTGGAAGCAGAGCAAAGTTAGCCTAGACCATCCTCAGCTACGGAGATCTGGAGTTTTCTTGGGATGGCGGGGTATTACCATTGTTTTGTAGAGGGATTCTCATCTATTGCAGCACCTATGACCAGGCTGACCCAGAAGGATGCCTCGTTCAGGTGGACAGATGAGTGTGAGGAGAGCTTTCATAAGCTCAAGGCAACTTTGACTACATCCCCAATATTGGTATTGTCTACAGGTTCGGGGTTTTATACGATATATTCTTATGCATCATAGATTTGTCTTGGCGCGGTGTTGATGCAGGATGGTAGGGTGATTGCCTACACGTCCAGACAGCTGAAGGTGCATGAAAAGAACAATCATGTCCACGACTTTGAGTTAGCAGCTATTATTCATGCCTTGAAAATTTGGCGGCACTATTTGTACAGTGTTCCTTCTGAGATTTACACTGATCATTGGAGTGTGCAGCATCTGTTCAAGCAAAAGGATCTTAATTTGCGTCAACGGAGGTTGTTGGAGCTGCTTAAGGACTATGATATCACAATTTTGTACCATTCGGGGAAGGCCAATGTGGTGGCCGATGCTTTGAGTCGTCGGGCGAAGAGTATGGGGAGCTTAGCATATCTACCAATAGCAGAGAGGCCATTAGCGTCGGATGTTCAGGCTTTAGCTAACCAGTTTGTGAGATTGGATATTTCTGAGTCGAGTCGAGTATTGGCTTGTGTGGTCTCTCGGTCTTCTCTTTATGATTGAATCATGGAGTGTTAGTATAATGACCCCATCTACTTTTCCTTAAGGACACGGTCTAGCACGCTGGTACTAAAGAGGTCACTATTGGGGATGATAGTGCATTGAGGATGCAGGGCAGGCTATGTGTGTCCATTGTGAATGGTTTGCGTGAGTTGATTCTCCAGGAGGCTCACAGTTCGTGGCACTCCATTCATCCGGGTGACGCGAAGTTGTATCAGGACTTGAGGAAGCATTAGTGGTGGATGAGAATGAAAAAGGACATAGTGAAATATGTAGCTCTATGTCTAAATTGTTAGCAGGTGAAGCATGAGCATCAACGACTAGGTGGGTTGCTTAAGAAGTTAGAGATTCCGGAGTGGAAATGGGAGAGGATCACTATGGATTTCGTTGTGGGGCTTCCACAGACTTATTGGAAGTTTGATGCAGTTTGAGTGATTGTGGATAGGCTGGCTAAGTCAGCTCATTTCATTCCTGTGATGACTACCTATTTTTTTGAGCAGCTAGCTCGAGTGTATATCCGCGAGATCGTTAGGCTTCATGGCATGAAGGTGTCTATCATCTTTTCAGGATCAACTTTGCATAGCTGAATCTAGACAGAAGAGTTATGCGGATCGAAAGGTTCACGATATTGCATTCATGGTTGGAGAGCGGGTCCTGCTCCGGGTGTCACCCATGAAGGGTGTTATGAGGTTCGGAAAGAAGAGCAAGCTAAGCCCGAGGTTTATAGGACCATTTGAGGTGTTGCGACATGTTGGGGAGGTTGCTTATGAGCTTTCCTTACCTCCTAGTCTTGCATGGGTTCATCTAGTATTCTATGTTTCTATGCTCCGGAAGTATCACAATGATCCGTCCCATGTGTTGGATTTTAGACCAATCCGATTGGACAAGGATTTATCTTATGTTGAGGAGCCGGTGGCTATTACAGGCAAGTTCGAATTCTGAGGTCAAAGAACATTGCTTCTGTGAAGTTTCAATGGAGGATCCAGCCGGTCGAGGAGGCGACTTAGGAGATTAAGCATGATATGCGCAACCGTTATCCTCATCTTTTCACCACTTCAAATATGTCTCTATGCGCGTTCGAGGACAAACAATTATTTTAAGAGAAGGAGGATGTAATGACCCGGCTGGTCTTTTTAGAGTAATATCCCCGATCACCTATTTAGTGCTTTCCCCGTATCTATTTCTGCTTATGTGACTTGCCGGGAGGTTTTGTTTTTTGTTTAAGAGTGTTTTGGGACACTTAGTCCCTAAACGGAAGCTTAAGTCTTAGGATTTTTTACCGTAGTCTGAACTGTCTGAAGACGACATCGAAATTGAGTTTCATCGGTTCTGTTAGCTCCTTTGGGTGATTTTGGACTTAGGGGCGTGTCCAGACAACGAATTGGAAGTCTGTAGCCGATTTAGGCTTGAAATGGCGAAATTCAAATTTTTGGAGATTTTGACAAGAAGTTGACTTTTTGATATCGGAGTCATATTCCTATTTCGTAAGTTCGAGTAGGTCCGTAATGTTGAATATGACATGTGTGCAAAATTTAATGTCAATCGGGCGTGGTTTGATAGGTTTCGGCATCGGTTGTAGAAATTTAAAGTTTCAAGTTCATTAAGTTTGAATTGGAGGGTGATTCGTGTTTTTAGCTTTATTTGATGTGATTAGAGGGCTGTCGTATGGTGTTTTAGGACTTGTTAGTATTTTTGGTTGAGGTTATGGGGGTCTCGAGGGTGTTTTTGATGCTTAACGTATTGAAGTTTTGACTTATGCAATTGCTAAAGTTTTCTGGTTTCTGGTGTTTCGTACCTGCGGTAGGGAAACCGCAGGTGCGGACCCGCACGTGTAGAAGGATGAGCGCAGGTGCAGTTTGGTCAAGCTTGGTCTGTGGGCACAGGTGCGAGATTGGCCCGCAGAAGCGACTCCGCTTCTGCGGAAGATGGAGCGCAGAAGCGGAATTGCCTGTAGCTTGAGGATCGTATAAGCGGAAAGATATCAGTAGGAGGGGGTGAGCAGGTACTTCCTATTGATCGCAGAAGAGGATCTACGGACTTAAGTCATCTCCGCACCTGCGATGGAAATTCCGCAGGTGCGGCGTCGCAGATGCGAATGGAGGCCCGCACATGCGAAATCGGTGGGTTGAAAAGGGCCAAGTTCGAGGGTGATCCCATTTTCAATTTTGGGACTTTGAGAGCTCGGTGTGAGGCGGTGTTTCGAGGGTTGTTCAAGGAAATTCTTGGGGTAAGGTATTCTAACCTGGATTGGACTATATTTCATGAATCTATTACTATTTTCATCATCTAATTAAGGATTTGAGTTGGAAATTTTGGGGGAAATTGTAGAAACTTCCTAGACTAAATTTTTGAGTTTTGAAAGATGATTTGAGGTCGGATTCGAGTAATTATTGTACGGTTGGACTCGTGGGTTAATGGGTGTTTATATTTTGTGACTTTTACCCGATTTCGAACGTGGGCCCTGGTCGACGTTTTGGGGTGGTTTTCTAATTTTTTTTATTTAGCTTTGATTTCATTAATTAGATTAGTTCCTTATAGTTATATTTATGAAATGTAATTGATTTTGGCTAGATATGGATTCGGAGTCGGATATTCGTGAAAATTACCGATTGATTGAGCTTGATTTGAGGTAAGTGGCTTGCCTAACTTTGTGTGGGGGAAATCCTCGTAGGATTTGGTACTGTTATGATATTTGAGAGCCGTGTACACGATGTGACGAGTGCGCACACAGGCTATTTGTTGTAAAATCTTATTTTTATTGAGTAATAACCCATTTCACCTTAATTGAGTTATACTAGCATGTGTAGTTATCCTGGTAGACTAGAATAGCATGTCTGCATATCTTAATTGTTTATATGAACTCTGTGCAACATGCTTAGTGGATTGCTGCTCTTTTTTCTTGACTTGTACTTAGTCTAAACTGTAGATTTTTCTTGCTGTAACTATTATCTCCATTGTTTGAGCTGCGTATTTATCTTGAGACTACGAGAGGGTATCCCAGGAGATCCCCTTGCACATTTACTTTTGAGACTACGAGGCGGTACCTCGGGAGCTCTCTATGTATAATTAGTTTGGAAACTACGAGGCAGTACCTCGGGATTTCTCCCAGCATATTTATTTTGAGACTATGAGACGGTATCTCGGGAGATCCCCTGCTATTTTCCCATGTGTGCTGTAATGTTATTGTGTTGTGTTTCCTTTTGTTTAATCATTATCTCTGATTATACTGTATATTCTCCTACCTTATTTATTATTTACTAGTGGGCCTGACCTGACCTCGTCACTACGTGATCGAGGTTAGACTTGGAACTTACTGGGTACCATAGTGGTGTACTCATGCTACTCTTCTGCACATGTTTTCGTGTGTAGATCCAGGTACCTCCTACCATCCTTGCTTTTAGTTTCATACTTGCTGCTGCTCCGGAGATTTTAGGGTACATTTGTCGTGTCTGCAGACTTTGGAGTCCCCCTCTATCTATTTTGCGTTGTTCTTCCTTTACTTATTCTAGATATTGATGTATAGAACAATTAGATAAATTCTTAGAAGCTTGTGACTTATGATGCTCCAGGTCTTGGGAAAATTCTGTGTATATTTCGAGAGTTGATTAATATATATGCCGAGCGACATATCTAATAGTTATTAAATTACCTATTGTTGTTAGTTGTTAAGATTTATGCTTTCATTTTCATTGTTTTCCGCAAATGTTAGGCTTACCTAGTTGTAGAAAGTAGGTGCCTCGCGACCTCTCACGGAGGGAAGATTGGGTTGTGGCAGTACTTAAGGGACTATTTTGAGCCTACCTTAGAACATCATGATATTTTCTCAAAATAATTACACGTGTCTATTTTAAATGTAACTTTCCCTTTGTTTGTCCATGTCTATAATGCAACTTCTTTTGATTCTTGAGGACAAACACAAAAGAGAAAACATTTTTTGGTAGTCCAAAGTCCTTGCAATACTTTATATGCCTGTCAATTAGAATATGTAACTCTGTTTATTGTGTAAACAACGAATATGTATATTTTCGTAGAACCTTTCTATCTTTTTGATAGGTTGTCAAAGTATCTATATATGGTAAGCACCTCTAAGGGTGTTCGTCGATCGGTACATACAGTATATAAACATGTCGTGCGAGGGTTTCACGGATCATCGGAGTCTACAGTATTTGTTCAAACTAAAGGATCTCGATTTGAGGCAAAAGAGGCTGTTGGAGCTATTGAAGGACTATGATATCACCACCATATACCATCCCGGGAAGGCCGATGTGGTGGTCAATGCCTTGAGTCGAAAGGCAGCCTTGCATACATTCCAGGCGGTGAGAGACCGCTTGCATCAGATGTTCAGTCTTTGGCCAATTAGTTCATGAGGTTGGATGTTTCAGAGCCCAGTCGTTTTATAGCTTGTGCAGTCGCTCAGTCCTCTTTGTTCGAGCGCATCAGGGAGCGACAGTATGATGACCCTCAGTTTCTTGTCCTTAGGGACACAGTGTGGCACGGTGGTGACAAGAAGGTTACTGTTGGAGATGATGGAGTTTTGAGGATGTGGGGTCGTATTTGTGTGCCCATTGTAGATGGACTTTGTGAGTTAATTCTTGAGGAGGCCCACGGTTCCCGGTATTCTATTCCTCCGGGTTCCGCCAAGATGTATCAAGACTTGCGGCAACATTACTAGTGGAGAAGGATGAAGAAGGATATAGTTGCATATGCATCAAAATGTCTAAATTGTCAGCAAGTAAAGTATGAGCATCAGAGACCTGGTGGTTTACTTTAGAAGTTAGATATTCCTGAGTGGAAGTGGGAGCGTATCACTATGGATTTTGTTGTTGGACTCCCATAGGCTTAGAGGAAGTTCAATGCGGTATGGGTCATTGTGGATAGGCTGACCAAGTTTGCGCATTTCATTCATGTGTAAATTACCTATTCTTCAGAGTTGTTGGATGAGATCTACATCCGCGAGATCGTCCATCTTCACAGAGTGCCCGTGTCTATCATTTTACATCGAGGTACGCAGTTCACCTTGCCTATTTGGAGAACACTACGTCATTAGTTGGGCACGCAGGTTGAGTTGAGCACAACATTTCATCCTCAGGCAGACAGTCAGACCAAGCGCACTATTCAGATATTGGAAGATATGCTTCGCGCTTGTCTTATATATTTTGAGGGTTCGTGGGATTAGTTCTTTCCCCTTGCGGAGTTTTCCTTCAACAACTGCTACTAGTCGAGCATTCAGATGGCCGCCAATGAGGCATTATACGGGAGGCGGTGTCGTTCTCCAGTTGGATGGTTCAAGCCGGAGGAGGCTCGGTTATTGGGTACAGATTTGGTACAGGATGCCTTGGATAAGGTCAAGATTATTCAGGATCGACTTCGCACAACTCAGTCCAGGCAGAAGAGTTATGCCAATCGAAGACTTCGTGATGTTGCATTCATGGTCAGAGAGCGGAAGTTGCTCTGAATTTCACCCATGAAGGGTGTGATGAGGTTCAAAAAGAAGGGCAAGTTGATCCCTAGGTACATCAGACCTTTTGAGATTCTTCAGAGAGTGCGTGAGGTGGATTACAAGCTCGCATTGCCACCTAGTTTATCAGCAATCCATCCGGTCTTCCATGTGTCCATGCTCCGGAAGTATCACAGCGATCCATCTCATGTGTTAGATTTCAGCTCAGTCCAATTGGATAAGGATTTGACTTATGAGGAGGAGCCAGTATTCTAGCCCGATAGGTTCGACAATTGAGGTCTAAGAGTTATCCTTCAGTTCGAGTGTAGCAGAGAGCTCAGCCCGTCGAGGCAGCTACGTGTGAGTCTGAGACGGACATGCAGAATAGATATCTACACCTTTTCACTAGTTCAGGTATTTTTCTATGTCTGTTCGAGGATGAACGGTTGTTTTAGAGGTGGAGAATGTGATGACCCTATAGGTCATCTAGAGTTTTAATCCAAAATTCTATGTTTAGAATCCTCCAATAGCTTCTTTAAGCCTTTCTCAATTTGCGTGCGCAGTCTGGGTGTTTTTCCGTAAGGCTTTTATGTTAAAAATTGATAAAATATGAATTTTTTCTTAAAAATCCATTTGAGTTGACTTCGGTCAGTATTTTGAGCAAACAGACTTGGATTCGTGTTTTGACGGTCCCGGTAGGTCCGTATCATGATTTGGGACTTGGGCGTATGTCCGGAATCGAATTCAGATGTACCTAGCTCGAGTTATCGATGTGTGTCAAAACTTTGAAGTTTAAAGGCTTAATAAATCTGAAGGTTTGACCAATGTTTGACTTTGTTGATACCGGGTCCGTATTTTGGTTCCGGATTACTATATTTATGACTTGTCTGTTAAATTTGGTGAGAAATAGAGTTGGTTTGACGTGATTCGGACATCGGGTTGTTAAATCAGAAGTTCTAAAGTTTTCTTGAAAATTTCATTTGATTTGGTGTCCAATTCATTATTCAAGGTGTTATTTTGGTGATTTGATCACGCGAGCAAGTTTGTACGATATTTTTGGACTTGTGTGCATGTTTTGTTTGGAGCCCGAGGACTCGGGTGAGTTTCGGATAGGCTACGAAGTGAGTTTGGACTTAGAAACAATGCTGGTGTGCTTCAGTTCTAGTGCAAGTCTTTGACCTCACAATTGTGAGGTCAGTGTTCTCAATAGCGAAGCTTGTCATTGATGTGTGGCTATAATTATGTATTTTTAGTGTACTACGCACTTTAAATTTTTGTGCTTCAATGCTAAACTACACTATATTTGTGTTTAATTGAGTTATTTTATGTGTAGGTACGTTGGAGATGAATTTTGAACAAAATGATGAATTTGGAGTACATGGTGAATTAATCTTAAATAGTGTCTTCATGATAGAGGACCAAAAATTATTTCAATGTGGAAAAGGAATAATGCAAAGGAGTTGGAAAAGAAATACAAAATTGTGACTTGGAAAGTTAGGCAAAGCAAAGCAAGAATGAAAAACAATGAAGCAGAACCAAGAGCAGACGACGCGAGGGAGTAAGCTCGCATTAGAGCAGGCGAGGCGAGGGAATTTGCACGCAATAGAGCTCGCGTCTCTAGGTCTACGGCGAGAGGTTCTGCGTGGTGAAGCTTTCAGCGCGCAGTGTGTAGCGAGGTGAAGCTCGCGTTTTGCCTCGCGAGGCGAGGCTTGTAGCGAGCATCTTCCGAATTTTAAAAGCTTATTTCGTCTCCTTGTTGGGTTTGGAGTTGGGATATTTCATTTAGGTATTTTCCCTACACATATAAATAGTCATTAAACACCATTTTGAAGGAGTTTGGTGACCAGGGGCAAGAATAGCACGAGGGACAACTTTTTGGGAAAGAATCACCGAGTTCTACATTCCTTCATCTTTTCTTTGTAATTTGTTTATGCAAAATACTCTGAAAATTGTTACTATTAATATGAGTAGCTAAACTTCTAATCTAGGGTTTCGATGGAACCTATTGGAGGATGATTTTCCTATTACGTTTATATAGATTTGCCTTTGCTTTTTCTCTATTTGTTTTTACATTGTGCTTAATTGAAGAGCTCTCAATCGACCGTGCCTAATTAGTGTTTATTGCTTGGAAAATAATACATATTTAGGTAGTTGTTGAAAAACATTACTCCTAACGTATGTGAGGGATCAATACGAAGGGTTTAAAGGTGGGGTTAGGAATAAAGAGACCTTGGTGCGATCCTAGTGAGCAGTAAACTAGTGCCAGCTAGCGTAGTTCGGTAGAATATGTCTAGTAAATTGTGGTAGTTACTCGAAAGACAATTACGACACTCAAAGCACTCACGATTGGTAGAGAATACTTAGGCAAATTTATAGGAAATGTAGCGGGGATGATTACGACAATAGGGAAAATCATAACCTTAGACTATTCCAAATCTTGTCTACAACCTGTCCTTTGTTAGCTAACGATTACTGCATTTGCGTTACTTGGATTTTAGTTAGTAAACATCCAATTTGTTATTTGATATTTTTAAAGGTTGATTACTTGAATTCGTGCGAGTCTAGTGGTTAGTAGTTTAATTCCTTTGGGATTCGACTCCGGAATTGTTAACCGGATTATATTTGCAACGACCACTAGACCTCTTAGGAGGCATAGTTGGGCGTGATCAAATTTTGGCGCCGTTGCCGGGGAATTAATGGTGTTGTTAATTGCATCTAAAAGAAGTGCTTGGATTCATAGTTTAGTCAATTTCTTCATTTTAAACTAATTATATTGAAATTATAACGTTTGTAGTCATGGGTGTTACAGGTGCATGCCTAGAAACTCCTCATGAACTGGTTAATCGTTCGAAGCACTATCATATCCTGAGAAAGTTTTCAAGGCATTGAATCGTGCAAACAAGAAGGACAAATGGCAACAGAACTCAACATAATGAATCGAACTAGACATGGGTGACGTAATAGAAAACCAAACAACAGAAACAATGGGAATGACCTGAACAATCAGGGTGTGGCACCTCTTGTGACAGAAGAGCCTTGTATGATTGGGCACAACCTACCACCGAAACTCTAGAAACCGTAATTGCAGTCCCTCAGATACAAGCAAAATCATTTTAAACACAAACAACATGCTACATTTGTTGTAGAATAAGGGACTATTCTGGGGGTCTTAAATTGAAGATCCTCAATAGCATCTGAAAAATTTCCTGTCGATATGTGTCACGCAAAGGCAACCAAATGTGACACAGGAAGCAATAAGGTTGTTGTTGTTTCCATTCTCAATGACGGGAGAGGATCAGACTTGGCTCAATTCGCTCCCCATAAACTCCATCACCACTTGGGAGGAATTAGTCAAGCAATTTTTGAACAAGTTTTACCCACCCAATAAGACTGCCAAGTAAGTTGATGAGATATTGAGCTTCAGGAAAAAACCAACTGAAACACTGCATGAAACGTGGGAGAGGTACAAAGGTATGCTGGTTAAGTGTCCACATCATGAAATTCAAGATCAGATATTGGGGAAAAGATTCTATATGGGATTAGCAAACAGCTTGAAGGCCAATGTTGATGCTTCAGTAGGGGGGGCATTTTTTAGAAAATCATTCAGGGAATGCAAGGTCTTACTTGATAAAATGGCTCAAAACTCAGGATGAATGACAAGAGACTCTACAGTCACTCTTGTAGTTCACTCAGTAGCTTTGGATCCAAACAACTCCATAGCCGAGATGGCCACTCTGATGACGCAAGTGAGTATCCCCACCAAGAAGATTAATGAATTGGCCAAACGCAGGTACACATAGTTGACACGACTAATGAGGGATTATGTACACCATGAATTAACCAACCATATGTATGCTCGTGGAGTGGTGAAAGTGACAACCACAACTATCAGGAAAATATGAACTATGTGGGTAACTATGGAGGACAGAGGCAAGGTGGTTAGAATTGGGGGCAGCAGAATCAACATTGTACACTAGCACAATAGCAGTGCAATAATAGAAACAATACTGGAGCTATGCGACCACAGGGTTAAGTTGTTCCTTACCAAAGGCAACAAGGATACAATCAACAAAATCACCAGCTAGCTTATCAACAGCCTCAACAATAACAAATAGTGTGACAAGATGATGGGTTGTCTGAAATTAAAGGAATGCTACAACAACTGACTGGGTCCAATGGAAAAATGCAAGAGAATGTGGAAGCACATGACTCAACGATAAAAGGCATTGAGATTCAATTAGGGCAGATATCTATGGCTATGAATTATCGTCCCCAAGGGACGTTACTTGTAGACACACATGTCAATCCAAAATAGTAGGGCCTGAAGCATCTTATGGCGGTGAGTCTAAGAAATGGAAGAGGCCATGATCTAGAGCAAAACATTGTAGAATTACTCATTCCAGTACCGATTCAAGTAGATGAGTCAACTGAGATAACCGAAGTAAGAATCCAACCAGCCCAGGAGCAAATAAATAAGGAAACAGAGGTTGAAAAGGAGGTTGAGGGAGTGCAAGAGCAGGCAGTAGAAAATGTGCCCGAACAGGATCTAACTCAAGTCACTGGAAAGAAGCGACCGCCAACACCTTACCCTAGAGTGTGGCTAAATATCAGAATTATGAGCAGTATAAGAAATTTATGGAGATGTTGAATCAAATCCGGATGAACATTCCATTGATTGATGCCTTGAGAGAGATGCATGGGTAAGCAAAAATGATGAAGGATTTGATGTCTCGCAAGTTCAAATTTCAAGACTTGGCCACTGTTACACTAACTCAAACATGTAGTGTTGTCGTGACGAGACCCATAGCTGAGAAGTCGTCCGACCCACAGAGTTTCATAATCCCATGCACAATAGGCAACTATGCTTTTTCTAAACATTTTGTGATTTGGGGGCGAGCATAAACTTGATGCCCTTGGATATCTATAAAAGTTTAGGCATTGGAAGAGCAAGATCCACATCCATGTTACTATAGCTAGCCGACCGAACGGTGAAGAGGCCACCAGGTATACTTGATGATGTACTAGTGCAGGTTGGAAAATTTGTGTTTCTGGCAGATTTTGTCATTTTGAACTACCGGGTTGACGAGGAGATTCCCATAATTTTGGGAAGGCCATTCCTGGACACCAGGAGAGCTCTAATTGATTGTGAAACTGGAGATCTAAAGATGAGAATGAACGATGAATAGATAACGTTCAATGTGTAGAAGTATATGCGGCGACCAAGTGAATTTTCTAACTGCTCTCTGATAGAAGTTGGTTATGTGATTTTGGAGGAGGAAGATGAGGCTCAGAACGCTAATGACCCTTTAGTAGCTTGCCTCATGAACTTAGAAGAGGTAAATGGAGAGGACTTGGCGGAGAGGGTGTTGGCTCTTGAAGGCCAAAGGTACTGGAAAAGAGAGCTCGAATTGTAGTCTTTACACTTAGAAGAAAGAAAGACTCCTCCAGCTAAGCCATCGATCGAAGAGCCACCACATTTGGAACTGAAATCGCTACCATCTCACCTCAGGTATGATTTCTTGGGACATAACTCGACTTTACCTGTTATTATTTTCATGTGGTTTGTAAGATGTGCATGCAGAACAACTATTGCAGGTGTTAATAGAGTGCAAAACTGCAATTGGTGGACCATTGCAGATACTATGGGTATCAGCATGGCCTTCTGTATGCATAAGATTTTACTGGAAGATGGACACAAACTTTCCAGAGAACATCAAATAAGGCTGAACCTCAACGTGAAAGAAGTCGTGAAAAAGGAGGTGATCAAGGGGTTATATGCGAGAATCATTTTTCCCATCTCCAACAGCAACTAGGTTAGCCCAGTTCAGTGTGTGCCAAAGAAATGTGGAATGATTGTGGTGCAAAATGAGAACAACGAGCTGATCTTAATAAGAACATTCACAGGATGGCGAATTTGTATGGACTACAGAATATTGAACAAGGCCACCCGAAAAGATTATTTTCCCCTGTCGTTCATTGATTAGATGTTAGATAGATCGGCTGGGAGCTCCCACCTTTTCTTTTTGGATGGATACTCGGGGTATAATCAAATCTTTATTGCCCTGGAGGATAGAGAGAAAACATCATTCACTTGTCCATATGGCATCTATGCTTTCCAGAGAATATCGTTTGGCCTATGCAATGCACCCGCCACATTCAAAAGGTTCATGATGGCCATTTTCACATATATGGTAGAGGACATAATGGAAGTATTCATGGATGATTTCTTAGTGGTTGGAGACTCATTCGATGAATGCCTTAGGAATCTGAGAAAAGTGCTGAAAAGATGTATGGAGACTAATCTGGTGCTAAGCCAGGAAAAGTGCCATTTCATGGTACATGAAAGTATAGCCTTGGGGCACCTAGTGTCAAGTAAGGGAATTGAGGTGGATCTTGCAAAGGTTGATATAATAGAAAATTTACCACCACCCACTTCCGCCAAGGCAATAAGAAGTTTTCTTGGCCACGCCGATTTCTACAAGCTTTTTATAAAAGACTTTTCCAAAATTTCTAACCCTTTGTGTAAACTGCTTGAAAAATATCACCCTTTTGTATTTTCTTATGACTACAAGGTAGCGTTTGAGGAGTTGAAGAAGAGACTGGTGACTGCTCCAATCATAGTGGCTCCCGACTAGTGGAAACCTTTCGAGCTGATGTGTGATGCAAGCGACTATGCTATGGGAGCAGTTCTTGGACAGACAAAAGATAAAGGCATGGACCCGATCTACTATGCAAGTACAACCTTGAGTGGTGCCCAACTGAATTACACAGTGACAGAGAAAGAGATGTTGGACGTGGTGTTCACATTTGATAAATTTAGGTCATTCCTGATAGGCTCGAAGGTAATGGTTTATACTAACCATGCTACCCTCGGGTACCTAATTGAGAAAAAGGAGTCAAAGCCGTGCCTAATTTGATGGGTGCTACTGCTGCAAGAGTTCGACATGGAAATCTATGACTAAAAGGGAACATAAAACCAAGTTGTTGATCATTTGTCCAGGCTTGAAAGAGATGAAAAGAAGGTTGAGGTGGAAGAGATCATGGAAACTTTCCCAGATGAACAACTTTTAGCCACAAGCCTTGAGGTAGTGCCAGGGTATGCAGATATTGCAAATTACCTGGCAAGCGGTATTGTTCCCTATGACTTGTCCTCTGTGCAAAAGAAAAAGTTCTTTCGTGATTGTCGCATGTATTTCTTGGATGAACCATATTTGTTTAGGATTTGTCTTGATAACATGATCCGGAGATGCATTTCCGAGATAGACCAATCTTCTGTTTTGCAGGCATGTCATGCTTCCCCTTATGGAGGTCATTTTGGAGGTGTAAGGACATCTGCTAAAGTGTTGGAGTCAGGTTTTTATTGGCCGATATTGTTTAAAGATGCACACTTCAGGGTGAAAAGTTGTTATGATTTCCAACGGACGGGGAATATCTTCCGTCAACAAGAGGTGGAAGTATTCGATGAATGGGGAATCGATTTTATGGGACCATTTGTAAGCGCATATAGTAACAAGTACATCTCGTAGCAGTGGACTATGTCTTAAAATAGGTAGAAATCGCGGCACCTCCAACAAATGATGCGAAGGCAGTTATTGGTTTCCTGAGAAAAAATATCTTCACCCGATTTGGTACTCCAAGAGCGATCATTAGTGATGGAGGCATCCATTTCTGCAACCGAGCCTTTGCAAAGGTGATGGAGAAATATGGCATTTTCCATAAGGTTTCCACCTCGTATCACCCACAAACAAGTGGGAAAGTAGAGGTGTCGAACAGAGAAATCAAGAGTATTTTGACCAAAACTGTAAATGCTACTCGGACTAATTGGGCGAGAAAATTGGATGATGCGTTATGGGCTTACTGCACTGCATTCGAAACTCTGATTGGTATGTCACCGTATATATTGGTGTTTGGAAAGGCATGTCACTTACCGATTGAGTTAGAGCATAGAGCCTTCTGGGCATTATGAAAATTAAATCTGGACTTGTAGGCAGCTGCAACTAGTAGAGTCATAGAGCTGCATGAACTTGACGAGTTCCGTTACCATGCTTTTTAGAGTACAAGGTTATATAAGGAAAGAATGAAGTTGGTGCATGACAAAAACATTCTTGAGCTAAATTTTAAACCTGGAGATGTGGTATTATTATTCAATTCGAGATTGAGGTTGTTTCCGGGAAAGTTGAAGTCAAGATGGTCAGGACCATTCCGTGTACTAGATATGCATCCCACCTAAGAAGTACAAATTGCATCAGAAGATGGTTCTCGCAAGTTTAGAGTCAATTGGAAAAATTTGAAACATTACTTGGGCATGAATGAGGAAAAAGTGGCATCAGTGACTCATTTGCAAGAGCCAAAAATGTTGAGTGAGCCTTAAGTTGGATTTCCTGCATCGTGTCGCAATGTTAAATCCAGAGCTTCGTGGGAGGCAACCCACTGTAATGTTGTATTCGTCATGTCGTAACGTTAACTAAGGCGCTCGTTGGAAGGCAACCCAATTCGTAGTTTATTTTAGCGTAACTAGAATTTTTCTTTTAGGTTGTAGGCACTAACATGTTTGTCGGCAATACTAGTGGACCGGGAAGTAGACCTCGCGGCGCCAGGCTGTATCACTCGCGTTTCCAGGTGTTTTTTGCGTGTCGAAGCTCGCCTAGCGAGGCGGATCTCGCGAAAACCCTCGCGCCGCATGCCCCCCAACTCGCTTTTGAGCTCGCCTCGCAAGGTAGGTGGCTCACATCCTCTCTCGTGTAGCCAGGTAGGTTTTCTTCTCTTATTTTCCTTTTGTTTTGTTTCTTCTTACTTTTCCCTTTAAAACACTGCCTCACGCCTAAAAATTCCCACGCCTAAAAATACACCGCCCCAATTTCCCTCTCCCCATCCCATACAAACCCCATTGAGGACAAGTATTCATCCATCCATTTCTCACTTTCAACATCAATTCAAGAGAAATCCCTCCTCCTAAACATCTAAGCAACAGTTTCTAACTCCTTTCTTTCCCAAATTTTGAATTATGTAAAGTCATGAAATCAGATAAAATTTTTGGGTTTGTTCTTCCTAGTAACTATGTGTTTGTGTGTCCTAAAGTCATAAACCCCATAGGAATGGTATTGTTGTTGTGTGCAAAAGTGGTAGCACGGAATTCCCAAGCCGATTTGGGAGGGTGAGTCAATCCCTCATTCCTACAAGCACTTCCATGGCACTAGTGCATGCTATATGTTTGTTAAAATGCCTCAAAGGCATTCTTTGTTTCCATTGGAGCCCGAGATTGTAATACTAGTGCTAAGTCGTCGTGCACCTCATTAAATTTTAAGTGTGAGGTGGCTCACCGGTATCACGATGCTTCGAAATTGTAGAAAACATCCTTGTGTCATTGCTTGATTCTCATGCTAAAATAACGAGGTGAAGTCTGAGTAGCCTCAAAAATTGTTGAACATCATGTGATGAAATATTAAGGGTGAGGTCGGAAGACCATGTTTTGAAACTTTGCAATGCGTCTAAAACTGACTAACGTTCTCTTGTGTAGGTACGAACATGCCTCCAATGAATGATACCGGTAAAGTCAAGGGCAAATCCACTGCTTCGTCCAAGGCTAAGGCTCCCTCCGCACCTCCATTAAAAAAGAGAAAGGGGGGGGGGGGAGGTAAGCCACTTCAAGTCAGGTTGAAGGACTGCAAGCAGTTGTAGCTATAGCAGCCACTCGCCCCCAACCTCAGGGACAACGGGAGTTTGGAATCAAGAGCATACCCCCACATGTCAAGGAATGGTACAAGCATTGTCGGTCGAGACATATACATTCAAAATCAATTGTTCATGAGCTACTCCTACAAGCCAAGTAGCAACCAATCTCCATAGGAAATTCCCTAAGAAGAAAATGAAGGCACAAGCTCAAGTGAGGTTGAAATTGATTAATACACGGCTCCTACAATGCAACCATGACACTCTTATTAGCTGTGAAAAGACTTGCGTGTTATATTTCCTAATGAGTGGCCAGAGGGTGAATGTAGGCCACTTGATTCTCTATCAGATGACCCAAGTGAGAACTAGCAAGAGAATTGATCGAATGCCCTTTGCGAATATATTGAAATCATTACTTGAGACAAGAAGAGGTGAATAAGGATAAAGCTTTCGATATTGTCATTCGTCTGCCCCTACGACTAATGGACATCACAAGCGTCCGGGTTAAGGAGGAGAATGATAGGTCTTCACTGACATGTGCCGAGCGCAATGCTCGTTGTGAAGCTTTTATGGCCCATTTATATGGTATGGTGGACTTGCAGCTTTGGATTGGGGGACGGCCGGCCACTACTGAAGAGAGGGACATCTTGGAGGAGTGGTGCCCTCTCAATGCTCATGCTCAACAGACGGTTGGGCTTGGCGATGGCTACAAAATCCTAGAGGATGAGGATGTCAACACACCAGAGCAGTCCAAGGACGAGCTGAAGCAGTCCGAGGAAGATGATGATGAGGAGGAGGAGGAGGAGGAGAAAGCAGAAGATGAGGAGTGGACAACTGCAGATGGAGCCTTCGAGGATGAAGGCGATGATGAGGCCTGATCAGGGAGATTTTTTCATACCATCCTGCTCGTTTTATATTGCTTTGTTGTTAGTTTGTGTATGCACTGAGGACATTACATGAATTAAGGGTGGGGTGGTAACTTGTAGATATTAGATACACTAATTACTTATTATTTTATTTTTTAGTTAGTGTCGTCTTTTCTATTGAAAAAAACAAAAAGTAGAAAAATTGGACTCTTCCCGACGATGGATCTCCTAGATAGTTTTCTTGAGAGAATTAAGTCTAATGAAAAAAAAGATTTTCTTTGTAGGTAGTGTAGTAATTCCCCCTTGGTTTTTCTTTGTGACGCGGTTCTTTTCAAAGGGTTTTGGTTGAACCGAATGTAGTTAGTTTTATTTTTTTTAGGAGTAGGAACCATTGTGCTATGAATTGAATTGAAGCAATATCTCTTGACTTTGTTATGTCTTGAGAATAGTGAGTACTCTGGTTGTGACGCTTAGGCTCAGTTTTTGACTCTAGTATAAGTACCTTAAATCGTATAATCTTAAATTTGCTTAACTGCTTGTGATAAAATCAATCCTAAGTGAGTTATGTGCCATGTGTATGTGACGTTTGTGTGTATTATGTGCATTGCAGTTGATGTCAAGAACTTTCCCCGTGTGTTTGCAAGCGAAATAGTTGTCTTGTTCAGTCTGGGAAGTGATATAGGAATTTCTTTGTTGAGCCAGATATATATAGTTTACCCGCCTTAATGTTATGTAACGTAGTAACCCCTTTGATCTTGTAATCTTGTTTATTGGCAACCACATTACAATTTTTACCCCTTTGTTTGAATTAACCTTCTATTTGAACCTTGTCGCCTCTCATGAGCACTGGAATTGTTATGAATTATGTAAAAATTAAAGTGTGGGGTGGTGGTTCGGCTTTTAAGTGGAACAATGAAATAAGGAGAAAGGCGCACTATTTTCAAAAATAATAAATAAAATCCTTGAATTGAAAAAAAAAATAATGTACTGTTGTGAAGAATATTCCTTGATGGTGGTGACTTTATGTAATTGTGATTAAAGAAGTATGGGGTAATATACATTGATGTGAAGGTGGAATTTTGGTTTTACATAAGTATGGGTTTGAATATTAAAGTATATGTATTAAAGTGCTTAGGGAGGTGTAGTCACTCTTATATCCAAATGTATCCTACCCAACCCGCAGCCTACATTACAACCAATTAAAGTTCTACTTGATCCTAGACTAAATGAGCTCGATTAGTATAGTAGTACACTACGGGAAAGTCTATGGTGCATCTTTTGTGTCATATGAATTGTGTACGATCGATACCGGGGATCCCGATATCGAGACACCTATGACATGCCAAGCCCAATCTCGAGAGGCTCGAAGTAGAGTCTGAGGCTTGGCACCAAAGCGCATACCTCGAGAGAAATATATCGAAGGCCCGTTGCGGCCTACCTCGAGGCAGTATAAAAATCGATGACCATCATGGAAAGGCGAGAAATACCCAAGGACACGTGGTTAGAGCTGATAAGGTCCGCAAGAGATAGTACAAGTCTGTACTAAGCCGTTATACAGATGTACCAATAGAATTTCTTTGTCATAATTAGACATGTACTATATTGGAATTCTCCCCTCCTATATGAAGGGGATCCCTATCATTTTGTAACAGACACGAATATTCACTGCAATAGAACATTCTCTACTTTTCTCGTTTAACATGCTCAACATTACTTTACAGCTTTATTGTTGTTCATTTATTGTTCTCCATTTATTGTTCTTCATTTATTGTTCATTATTAACTTCCAAATACTATCCTCGAGGCCCCCAATATTGTTGAGCTCGAGGTCCCCAGTTTCGTGACTACATTGGTTTGACTATCATTTCTTTCTTACTTATACTTCGACTATTTCACCTATCCACTAGTATTAAAATAAATCACATATTTTTAGAACCACAAATCAATTTTAATTGTTAAAACCATTTTCTAGGTAAACATGAATGTTATTTCCGAGAGTGAGTGAATTCTTCCTACCTTGAGTTTTTACGTTCTTAAATTTTATTGTGTGCGGAACTAATCTCTTTTGTTGTGTGAGGGCACTTGATTCATGACAGAACGATAATGTCATTGACCTCTATGTTAGAGTAAGTGAGTGAGTTGTGAATAATGCATGGTACTTGTGAGTCAAATATTTAGGTGAAGATGTTACAATCTTGTGCTTAGTCTATTTTTAAGATTCTTGGTGTGATGAGTTAGGAGAATTGTTTTAAAAGGGCGTGTCTATATAATGTGTAGTTTGATTGCTCGAGGACGAGCAACATTTAAGTGTGGGGTGGTGATGTGTGGCTATAATTATATATTTATAGTGTATTACTGTCACGACTCCAAATAAACAATATTGGCCGTGAGGGCGCCTATCGTGAAACTAGGCTAGCCAACTAACACAAATGAAAATCACATTTCCCATTTTAAATATAAATTCTCATATTCTATTAAAGATTCACTTTTTAAGACAAGTTCATCAACAATAATAACAAAAGCGATCGAATCTAACACCGCCCCAGACATCTGAAGTCAACTGTCATGAGCATCTAAAGAAGTAAATACATTGTCTGATAACATGCCTCCAATAATACAAATCCAGAAGAAATACGAGGAAACTATAAACTAGGGAAAGGAAAGAAGGCAAGATGTGGACGCCAAGTAGCTACCTCTATCCTCGATCAGTCTCCAAAGCAAGTGGGAAGTCAACTAGCGCATTGAACCGGTACCTGGATCTGCACACAAGGTGCAGCGAGTAACATGAGTACGCCAACTCAGTAAGTAACAACTGTAACTAAAGACTTGAGTGTAGTGACGAGCATTTAAAAGTGATAATTTCATAAAAATGTGTGCTAGTGAAAGCAAATAGAGTAAATCAAAAACCTACATTTGCCAAATACTTTGCAAACTCCAGCTTCTCATTTAAACTTGCATAAAACATTAGGTCAACAATTATTAAAGAGATTCGGTGTAAAATGAGTGAAAAATAATGATCTCACAAATAATAGCCTCTCGGGCACATTATCAATCATAAATAAGATCTCTCAGTCACTCGTGACTCCACTAGCATAAGTCAATGCTCACACTCAGCACTCTCAACAGGTTCCATATATACACATAACCGCTGCGTGCAGCCCAATCCACATAACATACATTGCGGCGTGCAGCCCGATCTAAATAATAGTCGACTGCGGTCACTGGGGGTGTACAGACTCCGGAGGGGCTCGTACAGCCCAAGCGCTATATTGTTGCGGCGTGCAGCCCGATCCAAAATATATATTAATGCGGCATGCAGCCCGATCCATATAATATATTTGCGGCGTGCAGCCTGATCCATAACTATCCTCACAAACTCGGCTCTCGGCCTCACTCAGTCATCCTCACAAGCCACTCGGGCAACTCATCTCAGCTCACGGGACTCGGTCCAAAGTACCTCTCAGTATTCTAAAACAGTGTGAATACATTGATAACAACAACAAGTATAAATCATGACTGAGTTCATAAATTTTCTAACTAAAATAATGTGAGATAGTGGAAAAATACCCTGAGGCCCCAAACACGGCATACAACCCATAATAAAGTATAAATCTCTAAAATATAGGATATCATATGGTTTAAAAACAAACACGCGGCTTAAAAGTTGCTATGGGACGGACCAAGTCACAATCTCAATCGGTGCACGCCCACACGCCCGTCACCTAGCATGTGCGTCACCCCATTTATCAAAACAATATGAAATATCGGGGTTTCATACCCTCAGGTCTAGATTTACAGTCGTTACTTACCTCTGTAGACATGTAATTTTTTTAGCCTTCCCCAAATTTTATACATTTTAGCGTTTAAATATTTAGTTTAGGCCTAATATCGTTATTTTAACTAGTTTTAACTTTTTTTTTACTTAATTTTATCACAAAAAATAAAAAATAAAAAATAAAAAAATAGTTTCATTTCTTCTTTATTTAATTAAGGTATTAGGTATTTTTAATAGTTATTATTGTACGAGTTAATATTTTTAATCTAGTTGAGTTAAATGGCCACTTTTTAAAGGTAAATTTGGCCAAAACTCTAGCCCAATTTTGAAGCCCAATAAGACATGGCCCACCTCCCCTCTTATTTAATTGGAAAAAAAAAACTAGGTCTTCTATACACACCCTACAACCTTAAGACCCTAGCAAATAAGAGACTACAAAAGGAAATCTCCAGCGACTGCCCCACTCTTCCAAAAGGAGCTGCCGCAACCTCCTCCATATCCAGCTACCCTCCGCCGGAACACACGCAACAACACCCTTCTTCTTGCTAACAAATACAAAAACAAAAAAAAAAGGAAAAACCTAAATAAACAAAAAACGCTCGTCTCTTTCCCACTTCGACAACCATCGCTGGACCGCATCTCCTGACCTCACTGCCGCCGGCCACCCTTCTGTCGACATCTCCTCTCTTCCTTCAACACGGTCGCTATCGCCAGTGAGCCAGCCGCCCACATACACACACACAACAACAGAAAAAGAGAACAGACTAAATAAAACAGAGAACAAAATCCCTCAAGACCTTTTTTCCCAACTTTCTCGTCCATGACTTCGTCTAGTCGTTGAGTTTGAAATTTGTTCAGCCAGTGTAAAGGTTTTAAGGTTCAAGCACACTCATAGACTAGGAAATTGGTCCAAGGTGCAGGTGTTACTTGGAAAGCTCAAGCCCTGCCAAAATAAGAATTCGCCAAGGTTGTTTGGCTTGTTGAGGTGCCATCGAGGTCTTTGATCAAGCTCCAGTCCGAAGGTTGATTCAAAACCCATTTGGAATTTAAGGTCTGGTTCTTTCTTTATTCTCTTATTCTCCTCACGTTGATGTGTTCTTCTTTAGTGATATGATTTTGGTGTTTCTTTCTTAGACTAATATTATATTCTATTTTTTAAGTATTGTGGTTCAACATATTGCTTGTTTTGGAAAATATCTTGAATTTAATTGTTTGATTCTAATTTGATATGAATACAAATTCTTGTTAAGAAATACATGGTAATGAGGATTGAGTTAAAACAAATTAATGTAGGGAAAACTAGGATAACATTTGCAAGTTTGAAAAGAAAGAATTGACTCCTTCACATATTGATTCTTCGTGGCTCACACAGAATTGCACAAATTAATTGTCACGACAGACAACTGAACAGTTATGATAATTTGAGCTTTGGGCTATTTTAGTTTGTTCTTTATTTGCTATATTGATTTGTTCGCTAGGAGTATGCTTAGGCCGTTAATATTCATAAACATCTTAGCTTGCTTTAGGCGCGATTAATAATAAATTATCGTGATTATGGGTACGGTTTTCGTGGCATAGTCATGATATGTAACTCCAAAATTCGAGTGCACGCTGGCGTGACTCGACCATCAAACAGTTAAATTAAATAAGTTATCGTGGATCGTGGGTACAGTTCCCGTGATACAATTCGCAATGTGTAACCAAATAGTTAATTATATAGCAATTGGATTATCAAAAGCGGTTTAAAAGGAATAAAATGCACGTAGGTTTCAAACAATGCTGTAAAATAAGATAAACAGGACAATAATAATAGTTGAGCGACCGTGCTAAAAACACGGAACCCGGGAATGCCTAACACTTTCTCTCGGGTTAACAGAATTCCTTACCCGGATTTCTGTGTTCGCGGACATTAAAACAGAGTCAATTTTTTCTCGATTCGGGATTTAAACCGGTGACTTGGGATAACCTAAACTATCCCAAGTGGCGACTCTGAATTTTAAATAAAAAATAATCCCGTTTCGATTGTCACTTAAATTGGAAAAAACTCCCTTATACCCTTCCCGGGGTAGAAAAAAGGAGGTGTGACAGCTCTGGCGACTCTACTGGAGATAAGAACCCATAATATCTGGTTCAGGGTTCAAGAATTTGAGCTTAGAATAATTGTTATATGTTGGCTTTATTTATTACCTGATTTTATTTACATGTTTGGGCCTAATGTGCGAAATGTTGCTTTTTACTGCTTTGATATTATCTGAATTGTATATAAACTGCTACAAAATCCCTCTCTTCTATCTTCTGAGGAGTGCACGCTGACGTGACTTCTTTCTGTTAGTTTCATATCCCAATTTAGAACGGGGTTCGGACAAGTTGCAAAGACGGATGATCTTTTAGTTACCGGTACGCTGNCCCCCCCCCCCCCCCCCGGCTCGAGTTGTCCGCTCGGGTAAGCCAGATCTAGAACAATACATCTAGGTTTTAAACCTAGAATAACTCAGCCTCATGACGGATCCCTAGTAGGAACGCTTGTTTGCATCACGTGCATCTGACTTTGGGGACTCAACACAAGGGTTGGGTCCGTCTAGGACAGGTGTACCCAAGAATAAAAGACCATCTTGATGCATTTTATGTGCTACATGTTGCATTCTTCAAGGATAAAAGGGGTCATTTGGCGGACCAATAATGGTTGAGGGTAAGTGAGAAAGAAAAGAGGGTTAAGTGTGGAAATGAAGCAAGTGGGCCCGATTATATTTTTCTTTCGCAAATTTATTTATTTATTTTATTTCAAGAAAAAGACAAAAAAATGAAAAATCAAAATTATTTTGCACTTTCCTGTCATTATTCAAAAAAAAGAGAAAAAGAAAGTCCAAATTTTTTCTTTATGTTTCATCTTTTTTCAAAAGGACAAAAAATATGTTTTTTCAAATTTGTTTTTTTTTAAATTATCTTTCATATCCCATCTTCCAGAACTACGCACACCTGATTCGCGTCCTTCGGGGCGGGATACGTAGGTAGCTCACATAGGGTCCGGTCTTCCTAGTGTGTCTTAGGTTCTTGGCTTCACGGGGTCTTAGCCAAATCTTGCATGTTTAGCCATATTTGGCCACATAGGTTGTTTTTGCAAAATAAGGTTATTTTCTTAAATTGGTTTGTTATCCAATGTCTTAGATCCCTAAGTCTACAACACGTTGTCCTCTCAGTCTTAAGGTCCATTCCTATTGAATTTTCATGTCTAGTCGCTTTTGGCCAAATCGACCATTCTTGCAAATGGGTCATTTATGCAAATTAATTTTTAGTTGGGAGTATGAAGTCATATAAGTCTTAGTGAGGTATTTTCATGCTTTTGAGATCACCTTTGTTGAGTTTTCACCAATAGCCACCCTTGGCCACGTAGGTCATTTTGGAAAAATAGCTAAATCATGTTTCACATGTGTCCAATAGGAGGTGTTGTGGCGTCGCATTGCGTCTCGAGTCACTAAGTCTATTTGGTATTATTTTTCTCATACAGGCGTGGATTTACTTACCAGAGCATGACAGATACCCCAAGACCATTCCAGTCAGGACCGTTGCATACACGAGCTGCTTGAAGAAACTTTTTATTTTTGAGCCTATTTTATGTTGTCTTTTAATTTTTAGTCCTGTGCAGTAGTATCGATTTTGTCAGTCTGGTTAAGATTGTCGAGTCTTTTGTTATAGTATTGCCTATTTTGTATTTGAAAAACCAAAAAAGAGTTATAAATAGAACATTCAAAAAGATTTTTATTTTTAGTTTATTTTCTCCAGTATTCTTTTTTCCAGAACTACGCTTGGTCTGACTCATGCGGAACATGATACGTAGGCAACCTACACAAGGTTCGATCAAATCAATAAAACAGAAAAAGAAAAAAAAGGGAGAATGAATATGTGGGACGTGAGGGGTGATAGAAAGAAAATTGTGATAATTAGAAAGAAAAGAGAGGAAAGAAAATGAGCAAGACAAAGAGTGCTAGAAAAGAAAGAAGAGAAAATTGAAATGAACAAGTTGAGATGATGTCAAATGACCTTGTGAACCTTGAAGTCATTCTAGAACCGTTAATTGTTGCTAGGTGCATTGCACACAACATTATGTTTTTATCTGATAAATGTCCTAACGCTAACATGTTGACTTTGTTTTGCTCCTCTATGGTATTTTAATTGTTATCCTAACAGAGGGTGGTTAGTTTGTGGCGAGTCATCCATACAACATAAGGCCAAATAGCGAGGTAGCCATGACGGGCTGTAAAGACCCGTAAAATTTCATGTCTAAAATAATGTCCGGATAGGTCCCTGTGTCGTTATAACTAGAGAAATTCTTAAAATGGACCCATTTTGAGTAAAGAGTATCCCAAAACTTAAAAGATAAAATTTTCCATGAATTGTTGTTATGCGACGCACTATGCGATCGCATAACAGCTATGCGGACCGCATAGTGGTCGCATACCTGGACAGGCTATTGTCCAAATTGAGGACAACTATGCGGCCCAGAATACGATCGCATTTTGGGTATGCGGACCACATAGTTGTCGCATTCTTTCCCCATGGTTTTTCGAGGGAGGTTATACGATCGCATAACAGGTATGTGGACCGCATAGTGCTCGCATACCTGGGCAGATTATTTTCCAATTTTGGCCCATTTGAGGGCCATTTCTGCGACAGGAATGCGGACCGCATAGTAGGAATGCGAGTCGGGGCTCCTATTTTCTAAATTTAAAACCCGACCCCCTGTTTAATTAAACACTCATTCCCTTCATTTTAACGATTTTCTGACTAAGAATAGAGGGAGAAAAAGAGAGTTCTTGAGAGAGAAGGTTTCAACATCATCCAATTTGATTTTCCAAAATCACTCAAGCCCGGATATTTTCGAGTTATTGTCATCTTCTTCACTCAAAGAGGTAAGTCTTCACCCTATTTCCCCAATTTCTCAGATTTTGGTTAAGAATAAAGCACACATAGGTTGGTTCTTGAAAATTAAAGTTGAGACCTTGCATGCATGTGAGTTAAACTCCGTAATCAAGTAAAGGGAAACAAGTTTGGGTAATTAATCTCAAGAAGAGGTTAGTAATCTAAGGGGGTCACATAATGTTTGATAAAATGCCCAATTGAATTCAAGCTTCCTAATTCTAAGTGGAATATGTCACATTGT